>ONZH01020214.1:0-97844 GCA_900303285.1 Rhinella marina
AGACTGTGCAGGAACACACCCCCAACTGGTTACCTCCCTCTGTACCCTTACTGCAGACTGCTAGCAATTCATTCATAACTTCTAGCAGGAATAATAAAGGAACAGCACAACATAGAGACATAAGAATAGATGCTCCAGACTTGTTATTACATGGGGAATTCATGAAGCTATTAAAACAGGCATGTCAGGAGCGGGGAGAGGTCCTCTTTAAAGCTGCCTTCTTGAGTATTTTTTTAAATTCTCTTCCTTGTACTGCAGCCCTTCCTTTTATAAAAGCCTAATTGGAGAAGCAGAAATAATAGACTGAAGTTTCACAAGATCCTTCTGACCTCAGTTCATGTTCTCTCTCCCTTTTATGAGCGTGTGTTATACTTTTTGTAGAGTTGTGTTTTGTTACGGTGGATTTTACAATGTTTCACTTGGTTCCATTGACTTCGGGATACAGTTCGCTCTCAGAACAGACAGTGATTGAAGTTTCACTTGCACAGAGATCTCTTATTTTCTCCTGTTCCTTCCTGAATCCGTATCTCAGCAAACGTAATCTCATTTAAGGCTTGGGAACCCGATATCAGGGAAACCTGCAGATCAGGAGAAGAGAGAGGAGAAGCTGCTGGGGACAGGTCGTACAGAACAGCTCTTTTCTTGCCAGCAAGCTGATAGCGGACCTCAGCTTGTCTCCACCCTCACCCCTGGTAGACGTATGTGAATCAGCTTTATATCTGACATAAACAACATATACACTAGTGATGAGCGAGCATGCTCGGCCGAACACCGAGTGTACAAGAGCGCAAAGCTCGAGTCCCCTCCCCGCACCAAGACGGATCCGTCATGACCACAATGCAAGTCAATAGGGACAGATCTGTTCGGTGTAACACAATAGTAAATGGATCCGTCCTCCATTGACTTTCAATGGAGTTCATGACAGATCCGTCCTTACCTTTCCCAGCAGCTCCCTCCTCCCTCCAGCAGGTGGCGCTGTGGTGAAACTTATCACTCTGCGCGCCGTCTTTCCTGCTGGAACAGGTCGGGAGCTACGGGGAAAGGTAAGTAGTGTCAGTGTCAGAGTCTGTGTACTTTTTTTATTTTTTATTTGGGGGACTTGTGTTCCGAGTGGGCGGGTGCCTGGTTTAGTCCCATAGACTTCAATTATGCTCGGGTACTATGGAGGTCTCTACTGTAAGAGCGGTCACACTATGGAAGTATCTACTGTAAGAGCGGTCACACTATGGAAGTATCTACTGTAAGAGCAGTCACCCCATGGAGGTCTCTACTGTAAGAGCAGTCACACCATGGAGGTCTCTACTGTAAGAGCAGTCACACTATGGAGGTCTCTACTGTAAGAGCAGTCACACTATGGAGGTCTCTACATTAAGAACGGTTACACTATGGAGGTCTCTACTGTAAGAGCAGTCACACTATGGAAGTATCTACTGTAAGAGCAGTCACACCATGGAGGTCTCTAGTGTAAGAGCAGTCACACTATGGAGGTCTCTACTGTAAGAGCAGTCACACTATGGAGGTCTCTACATTAATAACGGTCACACTATGGAGGTCTCTACTGTAAGAGCAGTCACACTATGGAGGTCTCTACATTAAGAACGGTTACACTATGGAGGTCTCTACTGTAAGAGCAGTCACACTATGGAGGTTTGTACTGTAAGAGCAGTCATACCATGATGGTCTCTACTGTAAGAGCAGTCACTATGGAGATCTCTACTGTAAGAGTAGTCACACTATGGAGGTCTCTACTGTAAGAGCAGTCACTATGGAGATCTCTACTGTAAGAGTAGTCACACTATGGAGGTCTCTACTGTAAGAGCAGTCACTATGGAGATCTCTACTGTAAGAGTAGTCACACTATGGAGGTCTCTACTGTAAGAGCAGTCACTATGGAGATCTCTACTGTAAGAGTAGTCACACTATGGAGGTATCTACTGTAAGAATGGTCACACCATGGAGGTCTCTACTGTAAGAGCGGTCACACTATGGAGGTCTCTACTGTAAGAGCGGTCACACTATGGAGGTATCTACTGTAAGAGCAGACACACTATGGAGGTCTCTACTGTAAGAGCAGTCACACTATGGAGGTTTCTACTGTAAGAGAAGTAGCACTATGGAAGTCTCTACTGTAAGAGCAGTCACTATGGAGATCTCTACTATAAGAGCAGTCACTATGGAGGTCTCTACTGTAAGAGCAGTCACACTATGGAGGTCTCTACTGTAAGAGCAGTCACACTATGGAGGTCTCTACTGTAAGAGCAGTCACACTATGGAGGTCTCTACTGTAAGAGCAGTCACACTATGGAGGTCTCTACTGTAAGAGCAGTCACTATGGAGATCTCTACTATAAGAGCAGTCACTATGGAGGTCTCTACTGTAAGAGCAGACACACTATGGAGGTCTCTACTGTAAGAGCAGTCACACCATGGAGGTCTCTACTGTAAGAGCAGTCACACTATGGAGTCTCTACTGTAAGAGCAGTCACACCATGGAGGTCTCTACTGTAAGAGCAGTCACACTATGGAGGTCTCTACTGTAAGAGCAGTCACACTATGGAGGTCTCTACTGTAAGAGCAGTCACACCATGGAGGTCTCTACTGTAAGAGCAGTCACACTATGGAGGTCTCTACTGTAAGAGCAGTCACACTATGGAAGTCTCTACTGTAAGAGCAGTCACACTATGGAGGTCTCTACATTAAGAACGGTTACACTATGGAGGTCTCTACTGTAAGAGTGGTCACACTATGGAGGTTTCTACTGTAAGAGAATTCATACCATGGAGGTCTCTACTGTAAGAGCAGTCACACTATGGAGGTCTCTACTGTAAGAGCAGACACACTATGGAGGTCTCTACTGTAAGAGCAGTCACACCATGGAGGTCTCTACTGTAAGAGCAGTCACACTATGGAGGTCTCTACTGTAAGAGCAGTCACACTATGGTCTACTGTAAGAGGCAGTCACACTATGGAGGTCTCTACATTAAGAACGGTTACACTATGGAGGTCTCTACTGTAAGAGTGGTCACACTATGGAGGTTTCTACTGTAAGAGAATTCATACCATGGAGGTCTCTACTGTAAGAGCAGTCACACTATGGAGAAGTATCTACTGTAAGAGCAGTCACGCTATGGAGGTCTCTACTGTAAGAGCAGTCACACTATGGAAGTATCTACTGTAAGAGCAGTCACACCATGGAGGTTTCTACTGTAAGAGCAGTCACACCATGGAGATCTCTACTATAATAGCAGTCACTATGGAGATCTCTACTGTAAGAGCGGTCACACTATGGAGGTTTTCTACTGTAAGAGCAGTAACACTATGGAAGTCTCTACTGTAAGAGCAGTCACACCATGGAGATCTCTACTATAAATAGCAGTCACTATGGAGATCTCTACTGTAAGAGCGGTCACACTATGGAAACCTGATTTTGTATTATAAAATAAACACACTCCTTCCAATTCATAGTTAGGTAGAATCACAATTCTCCATCTGGCAACTGGAATTAGATTTCAAGAAATTCTAGGAATAGTTTAGTCAAAAAAGTTTTCTTTTTTTTGTTTTACAAAATAAGAATGAAAAACAAGGATGTTGCTTCACTCTTGGCATGTGTGCCCCTGGCACTAGGCATTTGGCACGTGGTTCAATGGACCCTATTTGGGTTCTGGATCATGGGTCCTCTTACAAACATGAAGGGGGATGTTTGAAGGCGATGCAACACCTTGTCAGCACAGGGAAAAATATCTGGCTACCTAATACTGCTCTTAAATAGAACGAGGAATCAAAAGGACAGCCCCTTCTCGGTGTAACCCTGAAGATTCCAATCACATGTCAGAACAGGGAACATGATGGTAATCCGGATAGCTGCTGAGAACAAGGAAAGATGTTTTACATCACTTCACCCATTATTCTATATAGTATCTGGGTTCTCACTTTTAACCAAACTTAAAAATTGCATGCAAAACATGTTTTCCCACGTGTGGACTGAAACAATTCAAATGGGGAAGGACAACCGTCATATCAATGCACTTGATACAAAGTTATGAAATGGAAGTTATTGTCAATTGTGGACAGCAAAACCTAGTCCATTCTATATATACAACTGAGGTTGTTTCTGTGGCATGTGCATGTGCATTGATGTCTGAAACGCCTCTTCAGATATATAGGACAATATTGACACTGGAAATTGACCCTACACACAGGGGCGTAGCTATAGGGGGTGCAGAGGTAGCAGTCGCTACCGGGACCAGGTGCCTGAGGGGGCATAAAGACCCTTCTGCTGCATAAGAAGACACACAATTTACTGAGGGAAGGGGGGCCCAAGCTGAACTCTTGCACCAGGGCCCATGAGCCGCTAGCTACGCCCGTGCCTAAACATGATATAATTGCTGTGGGCTTTGGATGAGTATAATCTGACAGTTTACCAACAGACATACCTTGGATTCAGTTACATCCTAGGATGTAACTCAGGATCAGTACAGGATAAGTAATGTATGTACACAGTGACTGCACCAGCAGAATAGTGAGTGCAGCTCTGGAGTATAATACAGGATGTAACTCAGGATCAGTACAGGATAAGTAATGTATGTACACAGTGACTGCACCAGCAGAATAGTGAGTGCAGCTCTGGAGTATAATACAGGATGTAACTCAGGATCAGTACAGGATAAGTAATGTATGTACACAGTGACTGCACCAGCAGAATAGTGAGTGCAGCTCTGGAGTATAATAACAGGATGTAACTCAGGATCAGTACAGGATAAGTAATGTAATGTATGTACACAGTGACTGCACCAGCAGAATAGTGAGTGCAGCTCTGGAGTATAATACAGGATGTAACTCAAGGATCAGTACAGGATAAGTAATGTATGTACACAGTGACTGCGCCAGCAGAATAGTGAGTGCAGCTCTGGAGTTTAATACAGGATGTAACTCAGGATCAGTACAGGATAAGTATGTATGTACAAAGTGACTGCACCAGCAAAATAGTGAGTACAGCTCTGGAGTATAATACAGGATGTAACTCAGGATCAGTACAGGATAAGTAATGTAATGTATATACAGTGACTCCACCAGCAGAATAGTGAGTGCAGCTCTGGAGTTTAATACAGAATGTAACTCAGGATCAGTACAGGATAAGTAATGTATGTACACAGTGACTGCACCAGCAGAAGAGTGAGTGCAGCTCTGGGGTATAATACAGGATAAGTAATGTAATGTATGTACACGGTGACAGCACCAGCAGAATAGTGAGTGCAGCTCTGGAGTTTAATACAGGATGCAACTCAGGATCAGTACAGGATAAGTAATGTAATGTATGTACACAGTGACTGCACCAGCAGAATAGTGAGTGCAGCTCTGGAGTATAATACAGAATGTAACTCAGGATCAGTACAGGATAAGTAATGTATGTACACAGTGACTGTGCCAGCAGAATAGTGAGTGCAGCTCTGGAGTATAATACAGGATGTAACTCAGGATCAGTACAGGATAAGTAATGTATGTACACAGTGACTGTGTCAGCAGAATAGTGAGTGCAGCTCTGGAGTTTAATACAGGATGTAACTCAGGATCAGTACAGGATAAGTAATGTATGTACACAGTGACTGCACCAGCAGAATAGTGAGTGCAGCTCTGGAGCATAATACAGGATATAACTCAGGATCAGTACAGGATAAGTAATGTATGTACACAGTGACTCTGGCAGAATAGTGAGTGCAGCTCTGGAGTATAAATACAGGATGTAACTCAGGATCAGTACAGGATAAGTAATGTATGTACACAGTGACTGCACCAGCAGAATAGTGAGTGCAGCTCTGGAGTTTAATACAGAATGTAACTCAGGATCAGTACAGGATAAGTAATGTATGTACACAGTGACTGCACCAGCAGAATAGTGAGTGCAGCTCTGGGGTATAATACAGGATAAGTAATGTAATGTATGTACACGGTGACAGCACCAGCAGAATAGTGAGTGCAGCTCTGGAGTTTAATACAGGATGCAACTCAGGATCAGTACAGGATAAGTAATGTAATGTATGTACACAGTGACTGCACCAGCAGAATAGTGAGTGCAGCTCTGGAGTATAATACAGAATGTAACTCAGGATCAGTACAGGATAAGTAATGTATGTACACAGTGACTGCGCCAGCAGAATAGTGAGTGCAGCTCTGGAGTTTAATACAGGATGTAACTCAGGATCAGTACAGGATAAATAATGTATGTACATAGTGACTGCACCAGCAGAATAGTGAGTGCAGCTCTGGAGTATAATACAGGATGTAACTCAGGATCAGTACAGGATAAGTAATGTATGTACACAGTGACTGTGTCAGCAGAATAGTGAGTGCAGCTCTGGAGTTTAATACAGGATGTAACTCAGGATCAGTACAGGATAAGTAATGTATGTACACAGTGACTGCACCAGCAGAACACAGAATAGTGCACACAGTGACTGCTGTCACCGTGTACATACATTACATTACTTATCCTGTATTATACCCCAGAGCTGCACTCACTATTCTGCTGGTGCAGTCACTGTGTACATACATTACTTATCCTGTACTGATCCTGAGTTACATCTTGTATTAATCTCCAGAGCTGCACTCCCTATTCTGCTGGTGGAGTCACTGTATATACATTACATTACTTATGCTGTACTGATCCTGAGTTACATCCTGTATTATACTCCAGAGCTGTACTCACTATTTTGCTGGTGCAGTCACTTTGTACATACATTACTTATCCTGTACTGATCCTGAGTTACATCCTGTATTATACTCCAGAGCTGTACTCACTATTTTGCTGGTGCAGTCACTTTGTACATACATTACTTATCCTGTACTGATCCTGAGTTACATCCTGTATTATACTCCAGAGCTGCACTCACTATTCTGCTGGTGAAGTCATTGTGTACATACATTACATTATTTATCCTGTACTGATCCTGAGTTACATCCTGTATTATAACTCTAGAGCTGCACTCACTATTCTGCTGGTGCAGTCACTGTGTACATACATTACTTATCCTGTACTGATCCTGAGTTACATCCTGTATTATACTCCAGAGCTGAACTCACTATTCTGCTGGTGGAGTCACTGTGTACATACATAGCATTACTTATCCTGTACTGATCCTGAGTTACATCCTGTATTATACTCCAGAGCTGAACTCACTATTCTGCTGGTGCAGTCACTGTATATACATTACTTATCCTGTACTGATTCTGAGTTACATCCTGCATTATAATCCAGAGCTGCACTCACTATTCTATTGGTGCAGTCACTGTGCACATACATTACTTATCCTGTACTGATCCTGAGTTACATCCTATATTATACTCCAGAGCTGCACTCAATATTCTGCTGGTGCAGACACTGTGTACATACATTACTTATCCTGTACTGATCCTGAGTTACATCCCGTATTATCCTCCAGAGCTGCACTCACTATTTTGCTGGTGCAGTCACTGTGTACATACATTACTTATCCCGTACTGACCCTGAGTTACATCCTGTATTATACTCCAGAGCTGCACTCACTATTCTGCTAGTTAAGTCACTGTGTACATACATTACATTACTTATCCTGTACTGATCCTGAGTTATATCCTGTATTATACTCCAGAGCTGCACTCACTATTCTGCTGGTTAATTCACTGTGTACAGTCATGGCCAAAAGTTTTGAGAATGACACAAATCTTCTATTTTCACATGATCTGCTGCCCTCTGGTTTTCATGTGTGTTTGTCAGATGTTTTTATCACATACAGAAATATAATTACAATCATATTATGAGTAACAAAAGCTTATATTGACAGTTAGAATGAGTTAATGCAGCAAGTCAATATTTGCAGTGTTGACCCTTCTTCTTCAGGACCTCTGCAATTTTCCCTGGCATGCTCTCAATCAACTTCTGCACCAAATCCTGACTGATAGCCGTCCATTCTTGCACAATCAATGCTTGCATTTTGTCAGAATTTGTAGGTTTTTGTTTGTCCACCCGTCTCTTGATGATTGACCACAAGTTCTCAATGGGATTAAGATCTGGGGAGTTTCCAGGCCATGGATCCAAAATCTCTATGTTTTGTTCCCTGAGCCATTTAGTTATCACCTTTGCTTTATGGCAAGGTGCTCCATCATGCTGGAAAAGGCATTGTTGATCGCCAAACTGCTCTTGGACGGTTGGGAGAAGTTGCTCTCGGAGGACATTCTGGTACCATTCTTTATTCATGGCTGTGTTTTTAGGCAAGACTGTGAGAGAGCCGATTCCCTTGGCTGAGAAGCAACCCCACACATGAATGGTTTCAGGATGCTTTACAGTTGGCATGAGACAAGACTGGTGGTAGCGCTCACCTCGTCTTCTCCGAATAAGCTGTTTTCCAGATGTCCCAAACAATCGAAAAGGGGATTCATCAGAGAAAATGACTTTACCCCAGTCCCTCAGCAGTCCACTCCCTGTACCTTTTGCAGAATATCAGTCTGTCCCTGATGTTTTTTCTGGAGAGAAGTGGCTTCTTTGCTGCCCTCCTTGAGACCAGGCCTTGCTCCAAGAGTCTCCGCCTCACAGTGCGTGCAGATGCACTCACACCTTCCTGCTGCCATTCCTGAGCAGCTCTGCACTGCTGGTAGCCCGATCCCGCAGCTGAAAACTTATAAGAGACGGTCCTGGCGCTTGCTGGTCTTTCTTGGGCGCCCTGGAGCCTTTTTGGCAACAATGGAACCTCTCTCCTTGAAGTTCTTGATGATGCGATAGATTGTTGACTGAGGTGCAATCTTTCTAGCTGCGATACTCTTCCCCTGTTAGGCCATTTTTGTGCAGTGCAATGATGACTGCACATGTTTCTTTAGAGATAACCATGGTTAACAGAAGAGAAACAATGATGCCAAGCACCAGCCTCCTTTTAAAGTGTCCAGTGGTGTCATTCTTACTTAATCATGACAGATTGATCTCCAGCCGTGTCCTCATCAACACCCACATCTGTGTTAATGAAGCAATCACTGAAACCATGTTAGCTGGTCCTTTTAAGGCAGGGCTGCAATGATGTTGAAATGTGTTTTGGGGGATAAAGTTCATTTTCTAGGCAAATATTGACTTTGCAAGTAATTGCTGTTAAGCTGATCACTCTTTATAACATTCTGGAGTATATGCAAATTGCCATTATAAAAACTGAAGCAGTAGACTGTAAAAATTAATATTTGTATCATTCTCAAAACTTTTGGCCATGACTGTACAGTACATACATTACATTACTTATCCGATACTGATCCTGAGTTACATCCTGTATTATACTCCAGAGCTGCACTCACTATTCTGCCGGTGGAATCAATACGTCTATACTAAGAATGAGTGAAGAAGTTTAGAATGAACCTGGTTCCGTCAGAATGTTGCTATGTTTCAGACAGCAAACAAACACAAATTTTTTAAGGTTTATTTTAGACAAATCCACTAAAACAGCACATAGCGCCATTTTATTGCACATGATGGTAGGAAAAAAGCACCAGGGAGAAAGAAGAAGGATTCTTATGTGACCCTGAGACGAAGTGTGGGTGGACTTGTCCTGATTGGCTCCCAGGCTGACAGACAGCCTGGATAATCCAATCAGTGCTGCAGCAGGCCGGGAGGTGTGCAAGCAGAACATAATTATGTGTGGGGCTGTGAATGAGGGTTGTTGGGTCTTACAGTGTCTGCAAGAAAATGATCTTAGTGAGTCAGGGACAGTGAGAAATCAATAAACTTGTATTCTACTGCCAGGAAGAGTGAAGGGACAGGCTAGGATTACAAAAAGGAATTGTGTGTGTAGAATAGGGACAAGCAGTGAAGCTGACAGGGGGAGAGAAGTCAGGAGATTTGACTGGCTGTATCTCCAAGCAAAACTGCAGCTGCTGCAGTGCAGACCTGAAAAGCAGCGACCTGCAAGGAAATACAATAATTTTTCCCCCATTTTTCAATTTAATTAAGCAGCATATATACATGATTAATGCAAAACACCTGGTATAGCAGCAATTTACCTGTGAGTGTTAACGTGAAATTCATCATCAAGCCTCAATCGTCTATTTATGTTTATTCAATTTCCAGAAGGTTGAAAGGTAATATTTATTTATTTATTTTTTGGGGTGGTAAGTTTAATTAACCAGCTTATATACATAATTATTGCAGCAATACATAAGGTATAGCAGCAATCTAACTCTGTGAGTGTTAACGTGAAATTGAGCATCAAGCATCAATCGTCCATTTCTGTGAATTCCATTTGCACACTGTTGCAATTTTTTTGCATACATGCGTGATTACTGCAGCAAAACAAAGGGTATGACAGATTTTTACATGTCAGTCTTAACTTGAGGCCTGTCCCTTAATCATCCATAAACATTAACTTATTTCTACACACAGTTGACAGTTTATTTTCTTGAGATTTGTTCAATTTAATTGAACCAGCGTATAGGTGATCAACACCATTACACAGGCCAGCACATAAAAGTATATAAGGAAGTCTGCCATTTTCAGGGATCTTATGGTATGTGTCACTGGAAGATTCCTAGCTGGCATTATCTCTCCCCTGCCTTGTACTGTCATGTGGCAGACAGTGTGGGCTGCTTGCTGCGATTCTCGATGTGCAGCAAGATTCGCGCCACAGTCGACACCTTAATGTGAAAAAAAACAGCACTGCCATATTCCAAACTGGGTCACTTTATTAGAGGAAAAAAACACTCAAAAAAAAACAAAAAAAAAACATCACCTTCTTAAAGTTACAGTGGACATCTAGAGCAACTCTTACAGGCAGGGACAGTACATGTCTTTCATGGCCCATAGATAGTGGCGAGGCAGCACCTTTTTCTTTCACACTCCACTGGCTGATTCCAATGAACAGATATAGCCTTACTGGCAGTGCCCCATTGTGCCACTGTTGCTGTCTGCCTACCATCACGTTCTGTACAGCTGATGCTGCCGCCTCCATCATGCCACTACTGCGAGCTGCCAAATTCATGTTCTGTGTGGCTGCTGCTGCCCCCTCCTCCATCATGCCACCAATGCCATCATGCCACTGCTGCGACCTGCAGGCCATCATCTTCTGTAAGGCTGCTACTGCTCCTTGCTGTAAATCCCTTAATGCCACCACCATTAACGTAAACCAGGGATGCTCAATCAGCGGCCCTTCAGCTGTTGCAAAACTAAAAGTCCCAGCATGCCTTAATAGCTGTAGGCTGTCCAGGTATGATGGGATTTGTTTTTTTTTGCAACAGATGGAGGGCCACAGGTTGAGCATTCCTGACGTAAAGCATCTGCCGCCACTATGACTACTATTACTACTACCCATACACAGTCTTGTATGTTCCATGCTAGGCTGCTCCTGCTGCTGCTACTATTGTGGCCACATGCCTCTATTTCCGTGTCATACCCTTTGCACCTCCACACTGCTCTGCTGCCTGCTGCTCCCAATTAAAAGGGAGAAGTTTGTTTTTTTTCTTGTTCACAACGAGCCACTTTTTCTTCTGACAATTAACACTTGTGCGTGTCGCACGGGCAGCATTCTGACCTCGTCAAGGCATAAGTTTTGGACGCTTGGTCCCCTAAACCACTGTTTGTTTGTTTTTTGAAATCCCATAGCACTGTGTGTATTTAACTCCTTAAGGTTACTGCCAAATTTCACCATCAGAACTGAGACAAATTTTTCAAATCTGACATGTGTCACTTTATATGGTAATAACTTTGGAATGTTTTTACTTATCGGATCATCTCTGACATGTTTCTGTTTTCTCAAGACACATCGTACTTCAAGTTAGTAGTAAATCCATTTTAATCTATATTTTCCTGCAAGGCAGCAGGGATTAACAGCAAAACAAACCTCGATATGTATACCCTAATACTGCAGCTTAAAGAAACACCCCATATGTGGTCATAATCTGTTGTTTGGGCACAAGGCAGGGCTCTGAAGGGAAAGAGCGCTATATGGTTTTTGGAGGGCAGATTTTGCTGGAATGATTTTTGGGCACCATGTAACATTCAAAGAGACCCTGAGGTACCCATGGAGTGGACACCCCCAAAGAGGGACCCCAATCATTTTTTCCAAGAAAATGTTGCTTTAGCCCCAGATTTTTCATTTTCAAAAGGGGTAACAGGAAAAAAAACTATTTGTTACGGAAATTCTACTGAATACAGCAGTATCCCATACATAGTTAAAACAATTGTATGGGTTTGCCAGCGGACCCAGAAGAGAGAGAGCGCCACACTGTGTGCTTTTGGAGAGAAGATTTTGCTGGAATGGTTTCTGGGCACTATGTCGCAGTTGAAGACAACCTGAGGTACCCCTACAGTAGAAACCCCAAAAAGTGACCCCATTTTTGAAACTACACCCCCAATGAATTTTTCAAGGGTGTTGTGAGCACTTTGACCTAATAGGCGTTTCATAGAATAATAATATATTTTTTTACAAGAAAATGTTGATCTAGGGCTCATGCACACGGCCACAAATATCATGAATGGGTCCACTATCCTGAGGATATGGTGTGGAACCGAGGCATTGATCGGAAGCCCACGAAGCACTCCGCACAGTGTAATGTGGATGCAATCTTTTTTGTGACTTTTGTAAAACTCATACATAGTAAACGAGCCATAACCTGGGCCTAATCTCCCAACTGCCATGACTTGACATCTGATTTGATCAATGTTGTCCACAGTGTATACCTTCCCAGATCTGGTAATGTATATACCAGAGCTGCACTTAATGGCGTTTTAGACACCGGTCTTAATATCCCTTTAGCCGACGGTGGATGCGCCGAATTTATGTAGAGGCAGTCCAAAGAGTTGGGAGGTATGTAAAGGGGTTATTATCCTGCGGTGTGAAGTGAAGGAGGTGGTTTGAGGAGCTGATCTGCCGTCTGGAGGAATGTCTTCCATTTACATGCTGACCTTGATAAGGAAACTGCTCTCCCTGCAGTAAATATCTCAAGTGATAAAATAAGCAGCAGCTGATAGAGATCAGCATGGATCATAAATAGTGATGTGAGTGGGGAGCGGTGGAATTACACAGAACATGACAGCAGATAAGACCTTGGCACACCTGCAATGTTTCTACCTAATCTAGGATCTATCTATGGCCAAGAATAGCCGGGACCACTCCTGGTCCGGAGCAGAGACACCGACCCGCTGCATCCTGGGCTCCGCTCCTGTCACTGGTCCAACGCTCTGCATAGACCTGTAATCGTTATGACTAATTAGAAATGAATATTACCGGAGAGCAGTACTCTGAGATATCAGACACTCCGACTTCTGCTGCATATGAGACACTCTGACCTCTGTATTATTAGATACACTGTGCCTGTTTGTGGCATGGATAGGCACATGGGCACCGGGGGCACACATGGGTCAGTTACTGTGTCTGATATGAGGGCATGAGCGCCGCATTGCAGACAAGGAGGAAGCTCAGCAAATATGGCTGTCAATGGGGAACAGGCATTGTAGATTGATATGTGAAGGCATTTGTGATTGTCAAGCGGATCAAGGTACGGTATGGTAGTAATATTTGGTAAGTAAGGTGGTATTATGGTACTGTTCAGTCATGGTATGGTGGTAATATTTGATAATTAAGGTGGTATTATTCAGTCATGGTATGGTGGTCATATTTGGTCATGATATGGTGGCATTATTAGGTCATGATGCAGTGGTTGGGTTTGGGATGGCCCCAATGCTACACTGGGTCCCGCAGACACCGTCGAGGTGTCACCATGTGTTGTTGCTCTCTGGAAGGAATGGTAAGGAGTGGTGCACCCCAATGGGAAATAAGTCCAGAGAGTCAGGGTCTGCAGTAAATGTGGAGGAACTCAAGTGCAAAACAATACAAGCGATGCACTGAGCTGGCTTCTTTAGTGTTATGCCAGGCAAAGGAAAGTGCTGTGCTGAGGAAAGGCCTCAGCTAGCTGTCCCTCTCTCTCTCGTAGAAGGCTGGTAACCTGGCCCACTAGGCAAAAGGCTGGTGACTCAGGGTCTGTGGCAGAGTATCCCTGTCTCAGCGTCTTCTTCTGGATACTCATGCAGTCTGGCAGAACACTAAGTACTGGTCTTTCTTTTTATAAAATTTCTAGCTGAACTAGAACCTTCTAGTGGGAAGGAGTAGAGAAGCACAGCCTAAACAGGAACATTGTTGCAATTTCAGTCCACCATAGATTTGTATAGAGTTTAAATACAAGTCCATGGGAATGACTAAGCAGTTTTCCAGACATAAACAATTCTTCAGACGTAAACAACAGTGGTAAACAAGGCAGTCAGAGGGTCAGTGTGTCTAGATTTTTCCCTCCAAAACTTTTCATAGTCCCTTTTGGTACTCTAACATCTCAGTTTAAAGATAGAAAGTACCAAAGTCTCCCAGTATAAGCTGTGCATTAATCCTTTCCACAGTGGGGTGTAGATATAGTGAAATATATAGGATATATAACAATAAACGTACAAACCCAGTTCAATGATATATACCAGTGTAAACAACAGCATAAATCACAGTGCAAGTTAATCCTTCCAAGTGCACTAAAGTATTGAGTTGATGGTTTTCTATAGTAGCAATGGGGCTAATATCCACAAATGTCCATAGTCCAAAGTACTCTTGCTCCAGGACACTACAATGGTATGGTGGCAATATGTGGCCACAGTATGGTAGTAGTATTATTCAGTCATATTGTGGTGTAATATTTGATCACAGTATTTAGTCATGGTATGGTGGTAATATTTGATACAGTGTTTTTTTTTCCAGTCATGATATAATGGTAAGATTTGGTCACACTATGGTGGTATTATTTGGTCATGATACGTGATAATATTTGGTTACAATACGGTAGTGTCATTCAGTCATAGTTTTGCGGTGGTATTATTCATTTATAGCATGGTGTTAATATATAGTCACAGTATGGCGGTATTAACCATGGTATAACGGTAATATGTTTTTAGGGCAAAATAATGATTGTTAACAAAAAATGGATGCACCCCTTATTCAGTCACTATGTAGCAGTAATATTTTGATAAGGGTACATACCCATGGGGGTACATGCTACATGCATATGAAAAAATGGTCCGTTAAATACAGATAAACTGTCAGTATCGGACGCATTTTCACTGATAAAAACGGTCCCATTTAATTGTATGGGGGCTGTCGGTCAGTGAAGACGGTCAGGACAGAACGTGTTTTATTTATTGACGTCCGTTATTCACTGGCTGCAAAAAACTGCTGTGTGAATAACCCCATAGACTACCATTGTTCTTAAAATGGATGTGTGGCGGTCGTTAAAAAAACCTCCATCACACGTCCACTTTTCACTGTCGTGTGCATGTAGAATTACAATAAAACAGCCCAATTCCTACACAGTAAAAGTGTCAAAAGTGAAGGAAGCCTGGACCGGAACCCAAATGGAAGGACATAAGTGTGACCGGAATCCATAGGGGAGTGTTGACTCCTTCGTACGGCACCATGGATACTCTCAGTGCCTAATGGACCCTATTGACCTCACCGAGGTCCATCAGGTTCCTTCTTGGTGTCCATTGGGTTGAGGACAAGAACAGTGCAGCTCTATTTTTGTGACAGAATTTGTGATAGGAGGAGGTTCATAATTTATCATTGTTATAGTGGACAACCAGAGCTCAGCAGGTTGGCATGGGGCACGACCGAGTTCTACCAGATGGCACGACTTCTCACGGCTGGCGCACCACCAGATGCCAGTTACATTGAGAACCATTTATATCTGATGTAAAATGGCTTAATTATCCGCTGTAAAATCTGGGACAGTCCTTGGAAACACGACAGCGCTTTTTTAACTTTGAATCTCCTCGTGTCTGACGTAATATTTGTCTGGAGACGGATAAGCAATGCTTCCAGCCTGGAGACCATGTCTGCAGTCCTCGGTGTGATGGCTCCTGGATTCTTCCACTAGTTGTCATGTCAGACGCACTCTTATTTTATGACGAGGTTCTCACGCCGTGACACAGACAATTTCCAGTGCTATAAACAGTCTCTGTGACCTCGGAGTCTCCTCTGCTACTGGACGGCAAAAACTGCAACAAGCGTACATACTGGAAATGTCTCATATTCTGCATAGAAGGCAGTGAAATGTAATAATCTTTGCCATATAAGCCAGGCACTGCACCTTGTAGGGCTAGCTCAGCTGAACGTGATGATACCTTTCACTTACTGATCTGTGTGAGTGCTTTTAATCCATATGCAAAAGAGCAGTTAAGTGCACCAAGGGCGGGCCCAAGCCACTCTGTGCACCATTGTTCTCACTTTGTCTGCCAGACCCTCCCTCCTTTTCAATTGACAGAGCCAGGCGAGATAAGTATGCAGGAAGAAGCAGAGGGAGGGGCTGGCAGAGGAAATAGCAGGAACAAGGGTGCACCGAGTGACTTGGGCCCACCCATAGTGCACTTAGCTGCTTAATTGCAAATAGATTAAAAGCACTTTCTCTCCCAAATGAAACAATGGATCACTAAGTGAAAGGTGACATTGGTATAATGGTGAATTTCATGGTGACAGGTCCTGTTTAAAGAGGACCTCCCCCCCTCCTGCTTGTTTTAATAGCTTCATGCATTCCCCATGTAATAACAATTCTGGATCATCTATTCTTATGGCTCTATGTTGTGCCATTCCTTTATTATTCCTACTAGAAGTTATGAGTGAGTTGCTAGAATTCTGCAGTAAGGGTACAGAGGGTTGGTAACAAGTTGGGGGTGTGTCCCTACACAGTCTGAAAATGGAAGCACTGATTGGATAGAGTCAGACTGTGCAGGGACACACCCCCAACTAGTTACCTCCCCCCTGTACCTTTACTGCAGACTGCTAGCAATTCATTCATGACTTCTAGTAGTTATAATAAAGGAATGGAACAACATAGAGACATAAGAATAGATGTTCAAGAATTGTTATTACATGGGGAATGCATTAAGCTATTAAACCAGACATGTCAGGAGCGGGGAGAGGTCCTCTTCAAAACTTTATTTGCCAGGTTTCAATGAAACATTAAAGGTCAATCAGCTGTTCCTAAAGCCAGAAGATTTAATGGGTGGTGAGAATTAGCAGAGGGGGTCGTCTCTCCTGTATAATCTTAGGATTTTATAGTCTCATGCTGTAAGGTTTTGCTGCATTTCCCTGGAGCTAAAAGAGAAAACTGAGGTCTAGGATTTGGCTATCCTTCTATCCTTTCATCCATGTCTTCTCCTTTTGATAGACACAATATAAATGTGTAACTACCTGTAGGTTGCAATTTTTTAAATCACATTAATGAGAATAGACAAAAGTCATTCTCATTGTCATATGTAAAGAGGAATACCAGCCAGGATCACCTACTGTATAGAGATAGAGATACATTGTTATATTGTTACATAGTTGATAAGTTTAAAAAAAAAGATACATAGAAAGATACATCCATCCAGTCCTACATATAATCTTACTGTGATGCTTACAAGAAAGGCAGAAACCCCCAGTAGGCCGATGCCATTTGTCCCAAAGAAAAAATTCCTACCTGACCCCAAATCCATTTGCCCAATCTCTAAAAATCTACTACATATAACCTGTAACAATATTACACTCCAGTCATCCAGGTCATTCTGGAACTTGTGCAATAAATGAACCATCACAACCTCCTCTGGCAGAGAGCTCCATAGATTCCCATCAATGATGAAGATGATGGTGAAACCTTCTTTCCTCTGGACATGGAGGAACAGGTCTACAAGAGAAGGATCTCTGTCCATTCATAAATTTCTACTTGTTTCCATCTCCAACTGAATAAACCCAAGTTTGATAACCTGTCTTGGCTCTACAATCCACTCCTCAGCTGCCCTTGTCCTGCCTTCTGCTCCCGTCTGCCAGGGTAGCAATATGTTCCTAGTTCTCTAGTGTCCAGCTAGGTGTGCTGTTACACATTGTCTGCCCATCTACTGACTTCTGCCTGTTTTACCGTTTTGATCCTTTGCTGCCTGTCCTGACCCCTGCCTGATCTCCACAATGATCCCAAGCTGCCTGGCCTAACCTAAGCCTAATGTTTGCCATATTGCATGTACTCGGCCTGTTGAAGCCCTCTCTGGTGTCTCAATCATACAGAGACTACTCCAGGAGGTAGCATCCTGGTGGTTCCCCTGCAACAAAGTCCAAATCCTTGTATTGTGCCTAAAACAGGGCTGGCCAACCTGCAACCTCCAACTGTTGTGAAACTACAACTCCATGCACTGCTGTAGGCTGATAGCTGTAGGTAGACTGGGCATGCTGGGAGTTGTAGTTTTGCAACAGCTGGAGAGCCGCAGGTTGGCAATCCCTGGCCTAAAGGGTGAAAACTAGAGGACTGCAAGGATAACACCCTCAAGAGTGGGCCAAAGTCAAGTCACACTGCCGTAACAGTGGAAGAGCTTGAATGGAACAACCAAGCACAGAGAATGGGTGAAGGTTACTGCCTTAGTAGACATTAGGGTGATCCTTGACCTTCTCAACCTGTAGTAACTGGGAGAAAATGACACCAAATAACCACAATTAGTTGGACTATGAGGGGCTACTTGCCAGTGCCTCCAGTTATAGGTTTCCACGTTGACCATGTTGATGAATGAACCAATTCCCAGGTTGTTGTTGGAATGTCCTCTGGATCGGATACGTTGCGGAAAGCGTGGTTCTTGCTTGGACCTTCCTAACTAGAACAGGCTCAGCCCCTGTATATAAAACTTTCCTTCTCATTATGCATGTTCCTCGTTACACTACATCAGGGACAGCGCTCTGCTCTGTAAATAGGACCATCTGTACAGCTGGCTTCTAGACGCCACTCAGTCGTTTTCCATTCCTTGATGAAGTCAGCTGTACGCGAGGCATTTACCCACCGCACCTGCTCTCATTTCCTGTGCAGGGAACGCACCCACAAGGCAGAAACATCATTAAACTCTGTATACGCTGAAATGTGCATAACGGAAGGCCAGTATATCTGTCCTGTGTTGTATCCAGAGCACAACTATAAACAGATATGAACAATCCTTCCTTCATTGGTTTTATAAGGCTTGGGGAACATGGGAAGCTGTAACGCGTCCACTGTAAGGTCCATCTGGGCTGAGTGGGAAGAGCGAGCGTCCTTTAACTCTTTAGGATTGTGAGGCGTTCCATAGCTTCTGCACGAGAACATGAATATAAAAGAGAATTCAAGGGCTAAGATTTTGCACTTGTAGTACCCTGCCTGACCACATGCTGTGCTGTTGTGCGCAAATTGTGCTATAAATGTAAACCGCCAACTAGTGGTGGAAATGTAAAGTGCACATTTTCAATGATGATGTTCTCTGGCCAACTTAAAGAGCACCTGTCAGCAGGCAGAACTCCTGGTAGGGTTGATCCTTCTAATTAAAGTGATACCTCTCTTGTTAAAATTGGTAGCCCTGTCCACGAGAAGTCAACTGTTTATTAATTATGCTAATTAGGACTTATGTGCACCGTAGGGCGGGCCATATCACCTCAGTTTCTCCTCTTTCCACCCTTAGCCACCCTCCATTCCCCTTGACTTACAGGGCCAGTCATCCCCACTGTCCTCTTACTTGACCCCGTAATCCCACACACACACACTGATTGATGATTCAATGCTTCATGCTCATAACTACAGGGTCAGGCATGAGGACAATAAGGATGTCTAGCCTTGTTTGTCACAGGGATGAGAAATAGTTGAAAGATTAATTGCAACCACAGCATCTGAGCTGTCTTTTCCTGGAAGACCTCCGAGGCCTGTCATAGCAAAGTTCCTGCGAAGACTGATTCTCCTATAGTCTGCAATGTTAAAGGGGTTGTCCAGGATCAGAGCTGAACCCAGACATACCCACATTTTCACCCAGGCAGCCCCCCTAATAGGACCATCAGAGTATTTCATGCTCCGATGCTCTGCTTTGCCCTTTGTGCTGAATTGTGCAGGGCAAGTGCTTCTTTAGGAGATCCGGTGATGTACCCCGCTCTCCATAGGGACTGCTAGGCAGAGACCTCCACCCAGCAGTGAGCCTGGTGATGTCACCGGCAGTAATGGACCAACCGTAAAACAGCTAGGGTCCGCCCACAGAGCCGGCGACATCACCGAATAGACCGCTGGGCAGAAGCAGTGTGCCAAAGTAAACAAAACAGCAATACAGCGAACGGCAAAGGAGAGCATCGGAGCATGAAACCACAGGGCTTGTCTGGGTGAAACTGTGGGTATGTCCGGGTTCAGCTCTGAACCTGGACAACCCCTTTAAATCCTTATGGTCTATGGGAGAAGTGATCAGACCATCGCAGAGGGTCTTCTGTCAGCAGTTTTGCACCTATGACACTGGCTGACCTGTTACATGTGCACTTGGCAGCTGAAGACATCTGTGTTGGTCCCATGTCCATTGCTGAGAAAAATGATGTTTTACTATACGCAAATGAGCCTTTAAGAGCAATGGGGGCGTTACCATTACTCTTAGAGGCTCTGCTCTCTCTGCAACTCCTTTCTACTGTGATTGACAGGGCCAGGCAGTGTAAACGTTATCAAACCTCTCCCTGTCAATCAAAGTGAAGAGGGTGTGGCAGTTGCAGAGCCTCTAGGTGTAATGGTAACGCCCCCGTTGCTCCTAGAGGCTCATTTACATATAATAAAACATCATTTTTCTCAGTAATGCGGGCACATATGAACATGGGACCAACACAGATGTCTTCAGCAGCCAAGCGCACATGTAAGAGGTCAGCCAGTGTCATAGGGACAAAACTGCTGACAGATGCCCTTTAAGTGTGAAAAAAGGGGGCACATTTATTAAGACTGGTGTTTTAGGCACCGTTCTTAATAAGGCCCTGTGCTGATCCGCCAAAGTTATGTAGAGGCGCCGGCGTCTACATAACTTCGGCTGATCCACCACCGCTTCTAAATGACAGCTTCCTTGCTGTCTTACATTTAGACCAAACATTGGTATCAAAATGCCCAAACTATTAAAATCTAAACATATTTATCCCGTACAGTGAACATGGTAACAGGAAAAAAAATAAAAATGGCTGGTCTGAGCATTTGAGGTCAAATTAAGCATTCACTATCCTTACAGCTTTATGGCCTATGAATCACGCGGCGTATCTCCGAGGTTGGGTCTTCTTACAGATAAGTCACCTTGAGGCTGATACAGAGAATCTCTACAACCAGTGTAGATAAAATGGACTCATCTAAGGTATCCCTCCGGTACGTCTCAGGCATCTGGATAAAATGTGGAAGTTCTTGTGTAAAATCAGGCGAGGTTCTAGAAAGATAAGCGTGTAAGTTCAAGGTTGTCATGAAGGCAGATCTATTACTCTGATACCTTCACTGCAAACAGAAGGAAGAACTTTCTTAGAACTTTCACACGAATCCACATTCCTTCACATAACAGAATCTTCAAGATCTCTCCGTTTTCTTACAGTTGATATAATGTACTCTCGTGTTCATGTGAGAAAGACATTGGGGTCTAGAGATGAGTGAATCTATTTGCCACTTCGTAGATTCGATACGAATCTTGGAAATTTTCCGCTGCAAAGCGAATCCGAATTTTTTGAGATTCAATCTGTTAGATTCAAAAATGTTCCTAAGGCTTTCTACGCATTCACTACGTACTTGTCCGACAAATTGTACGCTAATGCTACGTATAAGTTACTCTATACGCTGTTGAGTACAAATTCAATTAGTTAGAGAACTTTTACTGTTCGTTATTTGTTCGGCAAAAGCCCGGGAAGAAAGCGGTCACCTGACCTAGTGGGCAGGGCTTGCTCTGATTGGCTGAGGCTCGGTAAGCCAGTGACGCATCACTTCTGCTGCGACTGCTGAGACGAGCAGAAGCACTGTGTGTGAAGTTCTGAGACGCTGAGACCTGTGTTGTTAAAATTGGGGTGTAATTGCTCTGGGAATCCATATTACACATATCAGGGATACTGAAGGGCAAGTGCAGGGCCAGTGCAGGGCTAGTAATTAATCAGGCAGGGAGAGACAGGGAGAGAGACAGGGAGAGAGACAGGGAGAGAGAGACAGGGAGAGAGACAGGGAGAGAGACAGGGAGAGAGACAGGGAGAGAGAGATAGGGAGAGAGATAGGGAGAGAGATAGGGAGAGAGATAGGGAGAGAGACAGGGAGAGAGATAGGGAGAGAGACAAAGACCAGCTGCAGGGCCACAGAGTCAAGTGAAAATGCCTGGAATGGGAAATCAAAAGTGGTCCAGGTCCAGCCAGACCTCGAGCTCTAAAAAAAAGGAGAAGGTGGCACAGGGCAGCAGTGCCAAAGGACCTGTAGCCGGAGCTTCTACTTGTAGTATTCACAATACTTGGCCGTTGTTCCACCAGGCTAACCCACCAAGGGGCAAAATTGTAGTGGAGGAGAAAGTGGAGGAGGTAGTGGAGTGGATGGCACGCTCATCTCAGTCTCAGCCGGATGATCTGCTGTCATCTGCTGATACAGTATCCATATGTAGCCAGTGGTCAGACTCAGAGCGTTCCTCCTGCTCCACCATTCCTCTCCAGCAAAGCCCGTCATTTTCGTGCGCAATTTGTACGTTCATGCGTACGTGTTCAAAGAAGTTGCATATGTTTTAAAACTGAACGTTCGTTATTAGTGCACAAATGTTCTCAAAACGCCACATAATAACGTATGATTTGTAAGCAGATTTGCCAAATAGAATCGTTGAAAAGTTCGACGTATATTTGGCTAAGCGAATTTTGGATGATTCGCTCATCTCTATTGGGGTCCCATTGCCAATTATTTTTTTGACATCAGTGCAATGCTGGATGCAAAGACAGGTATTCTCAGAATGCAAATTACCCCAGCAAGTTTGATGCAGACATCAAACAAGCAGGGGATGATGGGTGATTTCAGCTCTGAAAACTGCAGAACAGTTAATGCAGCAAAAATGATGAAGTCTAGGCTCCTTGATTGCATGAAAACCACTTTACTGTTGTCTTTGGCTTCCAAATTTGTGGAAATGACACCTAGAGATGTCATCTGATTCTTCAGGGTTGCAATGAGGTGGATGCCCATCTCTCCATGCCATCTTGGCAGTATAGGGAGTTACCTATGGAAACAGTTTAAGGCATATCAACCTATCAAACGTGTCCTACCAAGCTTTATACTTCAATGAACTGCTCCTTCTATCACGAGGATGGCTCTGACTTATGTTCTTAATGAAACATTTGGTAGACAGAAGGGCAGAAGACATTCCTTGGTCAGCCTGGCTCCAATTACTCACTAAGGAAATTTGCGTTAAGGAAACACTTCATGCTCCTCGATGTAAGTGTTCCCCTGTTAGTCTAATACAATTATGTTGAATGCGTTTGTGTCACCGCTCAATTTCAGCTCATGGGTCCCAAATGTAGCAGTTGATGAGAACAATTTGTCAGCCAAACCTATAAATCTTTTACAGACATGATCATCTTCCCACAGACACAGCGCGTCCAATAAATCCAAGCCGCTCTCTCCCTGTACAAGAGACTGTGTCATAGAGCAGCCGACAGACACGGAGAGATGTCCTAGACTCTTCCATATACTCTCCACTGAGAGCTCCAGCTTCTTAATGTGTCTCAATCAGTACATGACATAGACTTATCTTCATAAATGGACTGTGGCTTCCTCAATACAGGAAGATTCAGATTCATTTTCTTACTATTTCCTCCATTCTTTTTATGTCACTTTCGCTCTCCTTTCTGTCCATCAATTTCCTTCCTGGTTTTCCTTCCCCTTCCCCTTTCCTTCCATTACATTCTCTCACCGTCCTCCCTTTTTCCTTTCCTTGTCTTCCTCCATTTTCCCTCACTTTTCTCTTCTTTTCTTTCCTTCAATTCACCTCATCTTTTTTTCCTTCTCTTCTTTTCCATCATACTCTCTAACTCCTTTTGGCTTTTCTTTCCTTTTTATCTTCCATCTTCCTCTTCCTTTTTCTCCTTTCACTTTTCTTCCATTACATTCTCTTACTTTCTTCCTGTTTTCTGTCATTTTCTTCCTCTATCTTCCTCATTCCTTTTCTTATCTTTATTCCCCTCGTCTTCTCCCTTTCCTTTCCTTTCCCTTCTCTTCTATTACCTTCCATTACATTCTCTCACTAGCTTCCTTTATTATTCTAATTTTCTTCCTACATCTCCCCTCACTTCTCCTCTCATGTTCTTTTCTTCAATTTTCCTTCCTCTATTTTCCTCCCTTCCTATTCATTGCATTCTTTCCCCCTTTTTCTTCTTTCTTCCTCCATCTTCCCTCACTTTCCCTCTCATTTTCTTTCCTTCAATTCATTCTCTTTCCTCTTTCTCTTACTTCCCATTACATTCTCTCTTTCCTTTTTTTTCTTTCCATTTTCTTCCCCCATCTTCCCTCACTTTCCCTGACTTTCTTTTAATTCCCTTCCTGTTCCTTTTCCTTTCCCTTACATTATTTTACTCTCTTTCTCTCTCTTCTTCCATTTCATTCTTCCCTCACTGTCCTTAAATATTTTTTTTCACTTCCTTTCCTTCTCCCTTTCCCTTTCCTTTCCCTTTACTTCATATCCATTTCTTGCCTCTCTCCCTCAGTTTCTCTCAGATGTTTACTTCTTTCCTTTTCCCCCTCTCTCATACCTTTTCTTTCACTTTTCCTTCCTTCCAGCCACCCTCCATTTGCTCTGGTTTCCTATCCCCATGTATTTTTTCCTTTTTCTACACCTATTCTCTCTTTTATTTAATTTCTCTTTTCCAGTGCTGTATTAAGTAGACCATAAGACCTACTTCAGCCCCCCCGGCCCCCGTACACACTTCCTTCTACACGGCTGCTCTGTAGTCAGCACCACGTTTCTATGCTAGCACTGACAAATGGGCAGAGGCGTAGCTATAGGGGAAGCAGGGGCAGCGGCTGCTTTGGGGCCAAAACTCAGAAGGCGCCCACCCAGGAGGAGGACTAAAATATGTTATTGTCAAGGCCCCCTTTAACAGTATAATACAGTGACACTGTAGGAAATGGACAGAGCGGCTGTTGGGTCTCATCTGAGAGAGTGATTTTGACTAGCCACAGGAGTGGGGGTTGCGAAGAAGTTCTATTTACTGCAAATGGGTGTTACCATTGTCAAAGACCCGTGTCCCTGCATACTGACAGTATCAGATCACCGCTGACAGTGTCACATTGTATAGGGAGATATGGTAAAACCTACTTGTCAATGAGTCCTGAACTACGTAGGGACTTCCTGTGGCCTATAATTATCTGTGATAACAGCTCCTCTACAAATCCAGTCACTCACAGATGACATTTTCTCATAATACGTACAACTACTTTAACACCTGTCCTACTTTTATTCCAAACTCAGCAGAAGATATGGCGGCTACATCTCCAATTCCTTCACTCAATGTGTCACCATCTCCTGCCAGTTCATCCTTGGCTGTAACCAGAAAGCTTAGATTAATATTCATCAAAATAATAAAAAATCCAATAAAATATACATTAAACTAAAATGTATCAGAGCATATTCCACCCCTTGATTGTACCAGATTGCGTTAGCATTTTACCATTTACCCTCAACTTTCTAAACTTTGTACAGATTTCAGTCTTAGATATCTTTGGGTCAACTTTTCAAGAAATGAGAGTTGTCTCCAAGGTGGTTAGTATATCTAAAATGCACATCACAAGGAAGAAAGTAGATAAATGATGGAGGTGAACAAGAATCTGTAGCCATGAGCTCATGTGTACTTAGGCTGGTTTACCGTACAGAATGTTCTTCATGTATGGAACTAAACCCATGGTGACTAGTATTTGGCCGAGCATGGCGGCGCTCGGGACCACACGGTGTTCGGCCAATTAGCGTGTGGGGAGGTACTGGCATTCACTGTAATGCCGTAGCCATGTTGGCTCAGTCTTAGTCAGGGAGAGATGCTGCAGGGAGGGACAGATAGTGTAGGGATAGAAATTGGCTAGGCAGGGTTAGTTTTTCTGTTGAAAAGACCCCAAAGCCCTTTTAAGGACTATTGTTATATCTGGCTACAATATTTATTTATTTTTTTGGGGGGGGGGCAAAAATTGCGCAAGGTTGCCTGATCTAAACACCACCTGTGCAGTGTGTGCATTATAACATTTCTGTATCCTATATACCTATCATCCAATGTAATTTTTTCTGCCGCTAATCAAGGTGACATTACCTGTGTTGCGTGTGCATTATAACGTTTATGTATCCTATATAACTGACATCCGGTGTCATTTTTTCTGCCGCTAATCAAGGTGGCATTACCTGCACTACGTCTGCTGTATAACATTTGAACATCCTAAATACCTGTGACATTCAGTGTAATTTTTTTTTTTTCAACATCCTAAATACTTGGGAGTCCAAGATGCATCCAGACATCCTTCCCATACTGTTCCCAAACCATTTCAGTGGTGTTTCCATCATTTTCTCACCTTTCCCTATGAACCAGACACCCTCGCCTCTTCAGAGCAGGGGGTGCCTGGTTTAGTGCTCTGGTTCTCCCATTGACTTCCATTGTGTTCGGGTTGAGCACTCGAGCACCACCTAGTGTTCGACCTGAGCACCTGAGCAGTACGGTGCTCGATCAACACTAATGGTGACTCGAGTAGCACATGCAAACTCCATGTATATCCAAAGAACCTCCAGTTCTACAAGATAATTTGTAGGCCCCTATGCTGTCCCAAAGTTTCAGTGATGGACTTACAGGTATTCATGTTCCTTTATTCTAGTTTTCTGGTTTTCCAACCAAAATCCCAGAAGAAAACATAAATTATCATTCCTCATCTTGTCCTAATTTTTAACGTCCAAAAATCCATATTTAGTTGCAACCTCCAAAAATTTACAAAAAAAGAAAAATTCAACCAGATGAAAAATGAACTTCCCGACTTGTATCTATTGTTCTAATACAGAGGTGCCTGGACATATATCAAAGGCATTCATTGGTCGTAGGAAGACCAAAGGGGGTTGTGGCTTACACAAAGCGGGCCAGAAGAAACCAGACGCATTCTTCATCCAAGCTATTGGCACAGTGGACCTAAAAAAATGTAATCTGACTTCCAGCCCAAGCACCTCAGTAAAACAATACCGTTATACTCTGCTAATGATGTTGTGTTTCATCCAGCTCACTAATATGTTTACATCTGGCAACGTATAGAATCCGAGGACATGAGAGATACAAGCGCTGATTCTGCAATAATATGATCCCGCACGCTCTTTGCACCTCACCGCTGCTGGATCTGAACTCAAGTCAGAATGGCACCAACTCCCTCAAAACTTTGAAACTGAATCCAAAGCTTCCCTGCTGGCTTCGTCAAGTGGCCTGTGGTCAAAGACTGTAATTGTGGCCTCTGGAAATAAGAAAAACAGGCAGAAAACCATTCGGGCTACAGACTCCGAAAGTAATGGAGGAGAAAATATTGGAAAAGATCTGACGCTGCTATTAAACGTTGGCTCGGACCAGGCAAGGACTCAGCTGTCCATTGTGAGGACTGAAGACATCTGACCTTGGAAGAGTTTTATGAAAAAATCATTTTACGGGTGGAAGGACATTCTGTAACCCAGTCCTGTAATTGCAAAAGCTGAATGTGCAAGCAAGCTGGGGGGAATTGACTGGCATTTCATACATCAGGAAAGACATAAATGTCCGATAGATGTGCGTCCAACCTTTGGGATCACCTACTTTCTCAAGAGCATCTCAAAGTAGCAAATGGAGGGGTAGGAATGCATGCACAGTATTCTCTCAGTTCATTGCTATGGCATTTCCAGTCGAGCATGCCTTATTGTCTATTTACAGACGTCTCATAGCAGTGGAAGGAGAGAACACTGTGCGTGCGCAGCTTAATATCGATTCATATGAGGCCCAATCTTGATATAAAAGTGGGTTCCAGACATAGGACCCTTATCTAGAGGACCCTTATGACCATATCCTATCTATATGCCATGAACTTCCAGATGGGTATACTCCTTTAAAAATAAAGAATAGAATGTGTCAATTAGGCCTCATGCACACGACCGTTGGCTGTTTTGAGGTCCGGATACCAGCCATGGGCATTCTGCATTTTGCGGAATGAAGCAGCTGAGCCCTAATAGAACAGTTCTATCCTTGTCCGTAATGCGGATGTTATATAATTTTATGTACCCACTCCATGTGCCGTCTGCATCTTTTGTGGCTCCATTGAAGTGAATGGGTCCATATCCGATCCGCAAACAATGCAGATCGAATGCGGTGCATGGGCCTTAAAAGAGACAGATCTCTGGCAGTCCACTCACCAGAAAGTCAAATCTTCACCTATGAGCACTATAATTTATGGCGGTAAACCTGTGTGGCAGCAGAGGGTTGCTCCACCCCACAAAGCCACGCCTAGTGTCATAGAAACCCTACAATGTCCACAGGTTTGTATAAAAAAGTGAACAAGGGCCTTCATTGTTTACCTCCAGAAGCCGGGTGATTTTATTATCTTCCATTATAACTTGGTTATATCGGGAAATAATAGCATTCTTAAGACAGAAAGCAAAAGAATTTAGCCATTTAGGGGTTAAAAAAACAACAACAAATCACCTCATCCACTTGATGGCGCTGCAGCAGCTTCTTCTATCTTCACTGAACAGGACCTGCGATGTCCACAGTGGCGTCGCCCCGCTCTCTCACATGGTGACATCATCACACATATCGCAGGTCCTGTTCAGTGAGGATAGAAGAAGCTGCTCTAGCGCCATTAAGTGGATGAGGTGAGTTGGTTTTAACCCCTAAATGGCTTAAGAATGCTATTATTTTCCGATAGAACCATGTCATAATGGAAAATAATAAAGTGAAGTTCGGATCCCCATTGACTTCAATGGGGTTCAGGGTCAAGTTTGGGTCTCAAATGTGAACTTTGACCCAAAGTTCGTCCGAACCTGGCGAACCCTGAACTTCCACAAGTTCACTCATCCCTATCAAAGACGACTGCTTGTTCTTAGTGAATAGAAACATTGTTATATTATTATTCTTTGCCCCCTGAGAGAATGGTACATACGTACTTGATCATCTCCATCAGACACAAATGCATTGCTCCATCAGACAAAATTGTCACACTGTAACCCGTTTATGCAGAAAATCCTGATGATGGCTTTGCAGACCCTGGGGGAGGGGGAGAAACAAAACATTTCCATTCATATAAAGCAAGCAGAGCTCTTGAATCCATTGAGCACAAACTATATAAGAAAGTTGCAAAATGTTTCATTATACAATCATTAAACTGTAAATAAACATAAAATCGGAAAGCCTTGATAAGAAAGTGAAAGTGGGCCAGGCTCCCAGTTATAATATCCACGGACTAATCTCTGGGTGTGGGACGCATCATGTAACATAATAACAATACAATCTATAAAAATGTAACTTTTGTCCTTTGTGGGGGATTGTAAAGATGGGTCAGTTTGTCTTGTTCCTCCTGGATATGATCCTACAAAGGCTACAATATCTGGTTTATGGCACCTGTAAGTACACAGTGATGTCGTAGATAGCAGGGCCATAAATGCTATGACGGATGATGATAATTACAGAACGTCTCCATAGAGATGAAATCATCAAAAAGACAAATGCAGACCAAGGATTCTAGATTCAAATACAATAATGGGGATCTTATAGGATAGAACAGTAGTCACCAATAGAGATGAGCGAATCATTCAAAATTTTATTCGCCGAACATTCGTCGAACTTTTCACAAGATTCGTATTTTCTATGAATCTATTCGATGAATCTGTGTACAAATCATACGTTATTATGTGGCGTCTTGCAAACATTCGCACAATAATAACGAACGTTCAGTTTTAAAAGGTACGCAACTTCTGTGAACACGTACGCATGAGCGTACAAATTGCATACGAAAATGACGGGCTTTGCTGGAGAGGAATGGTGGAGCAGGAGGAACGCTCTGAGTCTGACCCCTGGATACATATGGATACTGTATCAGCAGATGACAGCAGATCATCCGGCTGAGACTGAGATGAGCGTGCCATCCACTCCACTACCTCATCCACTTTCGCCTCCACTAAAATTTTGTACCTTGGTGGGTTAGCCCGGTGGAACACCGGCCAAGTATTGTGAATACTACAAGTAGAAGCTCCGGCTACAGGTCCTTTGGCACTGCTGCCCTGTGCCACCTTCTGCTTTTTTTTTAGAGCTTGAGGTCTGGCTGGAACTGGACCTCTTTTGCTTATCCATTACAGACATTTTTTACTTCACTCTGTGGCCCTGCAGCTGGTCTTTGTCTCTCTCCCTATCTCTCTCCCTGTCTCTCTCCCTATCTCTCTCCCTGTCTGATTAATTACTTGCCCTGCACTTGCCCTGCAGTATCCCTGATGTGTAATATTGATTCCCTGAACAATTACACCCCAATTTCAACAACACAGGTCTCAGTCTTTAGGAACTTCACACACAGTGCTTCTGCTCGTCTCATCAATTACAGCATAAGTGATGCGTCACTGGCTTACCAAGTCTGAGCCAATCAGAGCAAGCCCTGCCCACTGGGTCAGGTGACCGCTTTCTTCCCGGGCTTTTGCGCAGGAATAACGCACTAACAGTAAAAGTTTGCTAATTACTTGAATTCGTACTCAACAGCGTATAGAGTAACTTATACGTAGCATTAGCGTACAATTTATCGGACAAGTACGTAGCGAATGTGTAGAAAGCCTTAGGAACATTTTCGAATCTCCAAATATTCGGATTCGCTTTGCAGCTGAAAATTTCCAACATTCGATACGAATCAACAAATCGGCGAATACATTCGCTCATCTCTAGTCACCAACCCGGAGTTCTCCAAATCCTACAAAACTACAGCACTAAAATTGTCCCAAAGCCTGATGTGGCAGATACATATGGTACTAATCCTGGGCAACTGCACTTGTGTGTTCATTAGTCAGAAAATGTCTCTAAAAAAAAGGTTCTATTACTGGAAAGCAAACTCATTTCATATCTGGCTGACTTACAAAATTGTGGTGGTGGGGGAGGATAAGTTCTCTCTTCTTGTAAAACTCTAATGGCAGAGTGAATCGATGAAGATCGAATCATGGAAGGCAGATGTTGCCCGCTTAGGTTCCATGCTGAAGGTGAAACCAGTTTACATTGGTCCTTGCTAGGAAAAACAAAATATTAATTTTCCTAGAAAGTCGTTTTCACATTCCACATACTTTACTCTGACTCACATTTCTTTATTGTAAAAAATCTCATAAACTGTGGACGAAATAAACCTTAAAGAGCTAAAAATGTAAGTGTAAAATGTCTGATGCGGCTCAAAGGCGCCCGACAATATTAGATGATTCCAAACTATGAGGCTGAAGGGAGCAAAATCCATCTTCTACCTGGTAAAATATAATGTACAGTATAAATACTGAGCTTGATCAATGGATTATGTATAAGACATTATTTGCATTGAATATTTCATAGTCTGAGATAGAAAACGTCTTCACATATACAGTATATGCCCACTAAATAAAACATTATGATTACTATAACACTGCCTCCTATGTACAAGAATATAAATACTATAATACTGGTCCTATGTACAAGAATATAACTACTATAATACTGCTCCTATGTACAGGAATATAACTACTATAATACTGCTCCTATGTACAAGAATATAACTACTATAATACTGCTCCTATGTACAGGAATATAACTACTATAATACTGCCTCCTATGTACAAGAATATAACTACTATAATACTGCCTCCTATGTACAAGAATATAACTACTATAATACTGCTCCTATGTACAAGAATATAACTACTATAATACTGCTCCTATGTACAAGAATATAACTACTATAATACTGCTCCTATGTACAAGAATATAACTACTATAATACTGCTCCTATGTACAAGAATATAACTACTATAATACTGCTCCTATGTACAAGAATATAACTACTATAATACTGCTCATATGTACAAGAATATAACTACTATAATACTGCTCCTATGTACAAGAATGTAACTACTATAATACTGCTCCTATGTACAAGAATATAACTACTATAATACTGCTCCTATGTACAAGAATATAACTACTATAATACTGCTCCTATGTACAAGAATATAACTACTATAATACTGCTCCTATGTACAAGAATATAACCACTATAATACTGCTCCTATGTACAAGAATATAACTACTATAATACTGCCTCCTATGTACAAGTATATAACTACAATAATACTGCTCCTATGTACAAGAATATAACTACTATAATACTGCTCCTATGTACAAGAATATAACTACTATAATACTGCTCCTATGTACAAGAATATATCTACTATAATACTGCTCCTATGTACAAGAATGTAACTACTATAATACTGCTCCTATGTACAAGAATATAACTACTATAATACTGCTCCTATGTACAAGAATATAACTAATATAATACTGCTCCTATGTACAAGAATATAACTACTATAATACTGCTCCTATGTACAAGAATATAACTACTATAATACTGCTCCTATGTACAAGAATATAACCACTATAATACTGCTCCTATGTACAAGAATATAACTACTATAATACTGCCTCCTATGTACAAGTATATAACTACTATAATACTGCTCCTATGTACAAGAATATAACTACTATAATACTGCTCCTATGTACAAGGATACAACTACTATAATACTGCTCCTATGTACAAGAATATAACTACTATAATACTGCTCCTATGTACAAGAATATAACTACTATAATACTGCTCCTATGTACAAGAATATAACTACTATAATACTTCTCCTATGTACAAGAATATAACTACTATAATACTGCTCCTATGTACAAGAATATAAATACTATAATACTGCTCCTATGTACAAGAATATAACTACTATAATACTGCCTCCTATGTACAAGAATATAACTACTATAATACTGCTCCTATGTACAAGAATATAACCACTATAATACTGCTCCTATGTACAAGAATATAACTACTATAATACTGCCTCCTATGTACAAGTATATAACTACTATAATACTGCTCCTATGTACAAGAATATAACTACTATAATACTGCTCCTATGTACAAGGATACAACTACTATAATACTGCTCCTATGTACAAGAATATAACTACTATAATACTGCTCCTATGTACAAGAATATAACTACTATAATACTGCTCCTATGTACAAGAATATAACTACTATAATACTTCTCCTATGTACAAGAATATAACTACTATAATACTGCTCCTATGTACAAGAATATAAATACTATAATACTGCTCCTATGTACAAGAATATAACTACTATAATACTGCCTCCTATGTACAAGAATATAACTACTATAATACTGCCTCCTATGTACAAGAATATAACTACTATAATACTGTTCTTATTGCTAAAAATTCAGATCTTGATAGGACTGTTTATAAGTCCCATATATGAGTCTGTTTTCTATATAATTTCAGACCTGTATGTTATTTACAAGTCCCCCCCCTACTCCTCCCCCAACAATTTTTTTCTATTACATGTTTATTAAACTTTCTCTATTGTTTATGAAACTCCAAAGATCAAAGAGTAAAAAAAATCATTTTGGTTTTGTCCATTGAATGTAATAGGAAGTTCGACAAGTAACACTTCATTTATTAGAATGTTTTCCAGTATGGCGGATACTTGTGAGCAGCGTCTGTGTAAACACGTCAGGCTGCGTGCAGTGCAGGGACGGGGAAGAATGATGCACAATGTGCAGTATTCAGAGGTATAATGATGCTGCAGGCTCCGGCCGGGCCCCTCCCCCCCTCTGAGGAGCTCGGCCATTAGTGCTTTTTTCTTAATTGTCCATCATGTCAGTTTTATCCTTAAACTTCGATGTTCATTAGATTTGAATTAATAAAAATTCTCAGTTATTAATGCAGGTTGAGAAAAACTAACTTTTGGGCTTTATTTTTTTAGGCATCGTTCGGCAACATCCCGTTATAATTAATTTCATGATTTATGTGGGGGACGTCATTGTTCTTAATGTAGATCACCATATCCCTTGCCTAGGAATACAGTTATTAATAATACAATCCTAGCTGCCTGTAGCCACCACTAGAGGGAGCTCAGCAGCTAACTGCATACTGTGTATCCACTGAACTCAGTAATAACGCAGTGTGCAGCAAACTCCTCAGCTCCCCCTAGTGGTGGCTGCAGGCAGCAAGGATTTTATGATAATATTCTATGTCTATGCAATGTAATTGGAGCTCTGTATCAGACCAATGGCAGCTTTAAAGAGATATTACAGGGTTAATCCAAACCTGTAACCCCCCAACCCCACTCCCCTACACACACATAATGCCTGGGCCCCTCATAAAGAGAATACTTACCTGGTCCCTGATGCCTGAGTCCTTTCCAAACCTTCCTTGACCGTTGTATGTCCCCATCGCGCAGATCACAACATCTGGCCACGGGAGGGTACACAAGAGGGCGGGTCAGTGTCGTGGCCTGCTATTGGCTGCACCCCTTCTCCACCAGATGTTGGGATCTGCATAATGGGGAGATGCAGCAACGGCCATGGAGGGATCTGGAAGAACACAGGCATTGGGGACCAGGTAAGTATTCTCTGTGTGAGGGGCCCAGGCATTGGGAGGGGGGAGGGGTCACAGGTTTTGATAACCCCTTTAATCCTTTGAAAACACAGCCTAAATTTATATTCTTTCTTCTCCGCCTTCCAAGAGCTGTGGTTTCTTTTTTGTTTTCTGCTCACATAAACATATGAGGGATTTTTTTTTTGCTTGTATTAGAAAATGGTAAAAATATTTGTGGTGTGAAATTATTTTAAGAATTCCATAAATGTTTTTTTTTGCTCTTACAGTGTTCGCTGTGCACTAAGAATGATTTGACAGCAATTTGGATTGGTACAATTACAGCAATCCCAAATTTATATATATATATATGTAAAAACTTTATAAAATCACTTTTTTTCTTTGTATTGCCATATTCTGACAGCTGTAATTTTTTCATTGCTGTCTGCGAGATATTTTCTTTGCAGGACGAGCTGTAGTTTTATTGGTTCATTTGGGAGAACATTTGACTTTTTGATGATTTTTATTGTGCAGGAAAATATTTTTTATAATTTTATTTTCATATGCGCCAACACAAAATATGTTTATCTTTATTTTTTTATGTATGTACTACTAGGAAATGGGGTGATTTGAATTTTTTTTCTATTTTTGTGTTTTTTTTTAGCACATTATTTTATTTTTTTTATTCCCTTTCAGGGACTTAAGCATATGATCTTCTGATTGCTCGTCCCATAAACTGCAGTAGAATACTACTGCAGTCAATGGTATTTTTCCAGGTTGTGCCTTGGCTGTCATAGCAAGCAGACAGAGCCTTGTAATTTTGATGCATAGGCCCTGATTGGAGGATTGAGGGAGGAGTCTTCAAATGCCACAACCTTTATTGCCCTGGGGATCTAAAGACTTAAATGACAAGGATCGGCATTATCGCCGAGCGTGGTCATTGTGGCCTGGTGCCAACTGTATTACACAGCAAGCACCCGCTGAGTATGGAGTCAGTTTAGCACCTGAGCCCTCTTCATAAACTTACCCCGCTTCATTGATGTACAGTTACATTGTGGTGCGTGTAAGGGTTAAGAATCTTGGAGTTTCTGAACTTTTGTAAGTCAGTGGAGATTCGCGTGGAGGATTTAGATTATCATGAGACTATTTTGAAGTTTGGGTTGAAGGCACCTGACATCCTAGCTGACCAGCAACCTCCCAGCGGGGTTATCACCCAGCTTTCCCAGGGGACTGATTAGTAAAGCCATATAGTTACAAACAGATACATTGTTATTCTCATATTATTGCATCTTTGGAAGTAACTGCAATTCAGGAGTTTGGGAAAGCTGGGTGTTCCCCTCAGTAGGAGGATGACCCAGGGTGGAAGAGCCTTTTAAGATGAGGAAACTCTTTTTGTAAATACACTAGAAGAAAATGATGGGGGTGATTGATTACAGTCTGCGCCTCAGAAGAAACCTCAAAGCCTCCTTCAGCCACCTGCCTCGTACCGACAGTTTATAAAAGGTGCCGCTCCCATCATGGAATATTTCCTAAAACAAAGCACAACAAAGGGAAGCGCGCTTTATGACATTTCTCCAGCTGAGGTGCCGCGGATATTGATGAAGTCACACATACCGCCATCCCAGGCGTCCCTTTGAAAGGAACAGGAAATTTACGTTGGTTAAATCACTTGAAGATGTCTGAGCTGGTTCTCATTTCTGTAGAGCGGAGAAGCCGAGGACCTCTGTCCACAAACTGCGTCATCTCTGCCGCTCCTCCCGGTGCTCAAACCTTCTGTACCGCAACACTGTACCAAAAACTACATGTAATGTTAAAGGGGTTGTGTCAGAAAGGACATTTATCTCCAATGCACCCAACAGGTGACAATAGGTGATTCTGGGGGCCACACTGACCACGAGGGCCCCGAGTCCTCATTCCCTCTCACTGTGGTTATGTAATTGCAGCTCTCCATAGACATTACACAGAGCTGCAGTGTGGTCATTTATATCTCCATATCTAAAAATAGAAAAATACAAAAATACGTCGGCAGCACCGTCAGCAGCATCTATTATCTATCTATCTATCTATCTATCTATCTATCTATCTATCTATCTCATATCTATCTATCTATCTATCTATCTATCTATCTATCTATCTATCTCATATCTATCTATCTATCTATCTATCTATCTATCTATCTATCTATCTCATATCTATCTATCTCATATCTATCTATCTATCTATCTATCTATCTATCTATCTATCTATCTATCTATCTATTATCTATCTATCTATTATCTATCTATTATCTATCTATCTATCTATCTATCTATCTATCTATCTATCTATCTATCTATCTATCTATCTATCTATTATCTATCTATCTATCTATCTATCTATCTATCTTATATCTATCTATCTATCTATCTATCTATCTATCTTATATCTATCTATCTATCTATCTATCTATCTATCTATCTATCTATCACGGATGAGGGGAGGATTAGCAGGAGGGTGTATTGTAACTGGTAATATGGCAGGACATGGGGGGGGTTAGGGATGATGATGCTGAAGCAGCACTGAGGTTAAGGGCTCATGCACATGAACGTATTTTCTGTGTCCATTCCGTTTTTTTGTGGACCGTATGCGGAACCTTTCATTTCAGTGGGTCTGGAAGAAAACGGAAGTTACTTCATGTGCATTCCATTTCCGTAGGTTCGTATGTCCGTTCCACAAAAAAAATCCGCATTACGGACAAGGACAGGACTGTTCTATTAGGGGCCGGCTGTTCAGTTCCGCAAAATACTGAATGCACACGGACGTCATCCGTATTTTTTGCGGATCCTTTTTTTTTCAGATCACAAAATACATACGGTCGTGTGCATTAGCCTCTATGCTGTATGATGGGAACATTGTGGCTGCCACTAAACACCTCTCAACTGTCATGTATGAAGCTCTCACCTTATCAACAAGAGGTTCTGCAGCAGCTGCAGATTTGTGCTGTTATATGGTCACTGAAGTCTTCATTTGGAATTTTCTTAGAATTTATAGCAGGGAGGTCACAATGCCGCAGGGTATACATATAGTGCGCCGCTGTGCATGCGCAGGGACAGACAACACGCAGATGTACAATGCTGCTGTAGGTCTGATCTCCAGTGATATCTGACCACATAACCCCCGCTCCGTCCACCCTATTGAATATGGCCACTGCTGATTGCTCCAGTCTCTGGGCTGAGAGGAACAGCACGTCTCTGTTTCTCATTTGCCTGATTGTTGCTGATTTGCTGGCAACAATGTTTCATTGTGATTGTTTCTGCGCCTAGCAACAGTAATTGTAACTGGCAAATCATACACAGCGGAGGCTAGTCACCCCGACACCATGAAAAAGCCCCAACAATGACCCCCTCAGCCTCTCCTGACCCTACTATAAAGTAAAAATCATTTTTTTTTTTTGTTTCCAAATTCGAAATCCATCCTCCAATACCTGAGTGTGCCGGCTGACCTCCAATAATAGAACCGCAGGGTCCTATGCCCATCCCCCACCCTCTTCATTTTAGTACCAGTGTTAAGCCCCTTTCACACGAGCGAGTTTTCCGTGCGGGTAGAGTGAACACACAGCACCCGCACTGAATCCTGACCCATTCATTTCAATGGCTCTGTGCACATGAGCATTTTTTTTCACGCATCACTTCTGCGTTGCGTGAAAATCGCAGCATGTTCTATATTCTGCGTTTTTCACGCAGCCCTGATCCCATAGAAGTGAATGGGGCCTCAGTGAAAAACGCATTGTTTCCTGAAGCAAGTGCGGATACAATGTGTTTTTCACTGACGGTTGCTAAGAGATGTTGTTTGTAAACCTTCAGTTTTTTTATCACGTGCGTGAAAAACGCATCAAAACGCATTGCACCCGCGCGGAAAAAACGGAACAACTGAACGCAATCGCAGACAAAACTGACTGAACTTGCTTGTAAAATGGTGCGAGTTTCCCTGAACGCATCCGGACATCATCCGTGACGCTTGTGTGAAAGAGGCCTTAAAGGTTAGGTTACTTTCACACTTGCGTTGTTAATTCCAGTATTGAGGTCCGGCAGAGAATCTCAATACCAGAATTAAACGGATTGATTTTGCACGTCAGGTTGCATCCGTTCCGTTAGGATGCGGTTGTGTAAAATCAAAACGGAAAAAAACAGATCTGTCAATAATTACATTGAAAGTCAATGGGTGACGGATCTACATTTTTAGCTCCTAAAAAACGGATCCGTCACCATTGACTTAGGGCTCATGCACATGAATGTATTTTCTTTCTGTCTCCATTCCGTTTTTATTTATTTTTTTGCGAACAGTATACGGAACCGTTCATTTCAATGGGTCCGCAAAAAAAGTGGAAAAAATCAGTTTCCGTATGTCCGCATGTCTGTTCCGCAAAACAAATAGAACATGTCCTATTATTGTCCACATTACAGACAAGGACAGGACTGTTCTATTAGTGGTCAGCTGTTCCGTTCCGCAAAATATGGAATGTACACAGACGTCATCCATATTTTTTTGCAGATCCGTTTTTGGAAAATACATACGGTGGTGTGCATGAGCCCTTACATTGTTTTCAGTGCCGGATCCGTTTTTATGACCGGACACAAAATAGCAGCTTGCTGCAGTTTTGTGTCTTGTCACTAAACGGAATGCTGACGTTACAGAAGACGTCCTGATGTATCCTGAACAGATTCCATTCAGATTGCATGAGGACTAAACGGAAAAACTGTTATCCGGTATTGAGATCCTCTGCCGAATCTCAATACCGTAAAACAACAACGCAAGTATGAAAGTCGCCTTAAGTGTGTCAGAAGGGCTTCCAAGTAAATAATGACACATTAAACCCCATGCAACTCCTGAGTTGCACTAGTTGGCAAATATTGTACCGATCTATGCCTCCAATTCATATCAAATCCCAAATGTTTCTGACATGTTCCTTCAGATGTCATCTTATGTCACAGTATAATCACTCACAGAGTGTCTGTACAGTAATCTGCCTTACCTGCAGCGCCCCCACAGGAGAAATAAGGCATTACACAGCTCAACCGCAACAAAAAAACACATTATAGAACGTCACTAGATTTCTGTTTTTCTTTGGCCAACATCCCATGAGCTTTATGTTGTTTCGTCCACTGACTTCCTGCTGGTCTTGTGTTTCTGCCGAGCACAGTTTCTATGTAAAGCATGGAGCATAAAGCAGTGGCGTGAGTCTCTCATGAGGCAGCAGATTAAAGGGTTATTCTCATCTTAGACAATGGGGCAGATCGCTAGGATACGCCCCCATTGTCTTATAGGTGCGGGTCCCAGCACTGGGATATCGAGAACGGAGCCCTCAAAGTGAAGGAGGGTGCACTGCGCATGCGCAGCCGCCCTCCATTCATTTCTATGGGAGCAGCAGGGAGATGGTGGTGACCGGACCCCGGGAAACCCTGGGTCCTCCAGGCGCAGCGCTCCCCGCTCCGTTCTTGTTATAGGTGCGGGACCTGCACCTATCAGACAATGGAGGCATATCCTAGCTATATGCCCCCATTGCCTAAGATGGGAATACCCCTTTAATTTAAAGAGTTAATTAAAAAAAGGAATTGGAGTGATATTCACCAAATGTACTAATTTTGGCGCAGCTTCTGGTACTTGTGCCAGAAAGTTCTATCTGCACCGACTGCAAGCTGGATTTATGCTATGATTTAGGGCTCATGCACACGAACGTGTGCCGGCAGTGGCCATGCTGTGGACCGCAATTTGCGGTCTGCAATGCACATGCATTCGGATCGCGTGTATTCGGATTGCGTGTATTGCGGACTCACAGTATGCAGACAACGGCCATGTGCATGAGCCCTTTGTGGGCTACGGAGGCCACATTCCCTAATGCTAAGCCCCCCACATACTTTTATAAAGTGTCGTAACACCTCAAGAAGTTGCAAAATTTGAATGCAATTGATACTTGTGCAAAAAATTGAAACATTATGTCACCAGAAATATGAGCAGGTGAGGATTTGTGCTATAATTTGCACCAATTCCTTAGGCCCAGGGTTGCTTATCCAATCTATAGTTTACAAAACGTTCCAATAACCCTAATGAATAAAGTGCATTAATATCTATACAGTCTGGACGTCAATTAACACCTCTGCAAATGCGGCAGACGCGTACCGAGGAGTCAGAACGGGCTGGAAATGTGGGATTTCTCCTGCACACGGGGGGATTGTAGGTGAACAGAACCCCCTTTGTAACCTGCCCGCGCTATAGATGAACTGATTGATAATGATGGGGGTTATACACTCAGCTATAATGACGCTCACACACTAAGCCTCTTGTGCTGCCCCCAAAGTCACCTGACAGCGACCGCCGACACGCAGCAAAATGGAATGAATTGTTACACGTATCTGTTAAATCCAGCGCTGGCGCAGACTATAAAAGTGGCAGTGTGGGGGAAAACAAAGACATGTCAGTCTGTGACAAGAGGCCTTTCTCCTGTGAGGTCTCTGGACGACCATTCATTTCACCCTCTGGACATTACTTGACGCTCGTAAATGGGGCAAAAAAATGGAAAATGTCTTAGAATAACAGCGGCGAAGTGCGGGGACAAGACCATCGTTATGTGAGCGTAAACGTTTGCTAGAATGCAGGTGCAAGGAGGGGAGCCAGCGCCGGGAGGATGGGCCGCGTACATCAGGCTTGATACAATGTATCATTTTGAAAGGGTTTTGCAGTGTTATGTAAATAAAGCTGAATCATTGCAGAATGAAGAGTTTGCAAAATTTTCAACTCTCTGCTTGCTGTCAGTGGATGGGAAAAATCATGTTTACATTCAGAGGCTACAAAATGCAACCTAATACATCATTGTACCCCTCAGATGTCGCGTTCATACATGATCGCGGCATCTGAGAGTAATAATACAGTGTAAAATTAACATAAAAAAATAAAATCATATTTAGCGCCTCCATTTGCTCGCGATGGGCCGGCTGGTGTCATCTCTCTTGAAGACCTTGCGTGAAATCTCATGCGGCCCGAGGTGACGTCATACGTCACCGTGCACGGGATTTCGGCTGAGGTCTTTTATGAAGATGGCAGTGCCCAGCCCGTCGCGAGAAAATGGAGGCGGTAATTATGATTTAATTTTTCTGTATCTTCATTTTAAGTTTGATTTTTTTTGTTTTTTTTTTACACTATTTAAGGTTAAATCATTTCACTACCACAAAGCACGAAGAAATTCAGCTTCACGGCAAATCAAATTTATCCTGAAATTCGGATCGAATTCCACTTCGTTGGTTTTGAGACGCTCATCTTTAATCATACATTCATAATACCTCCATACGGGGTGTATCTCACAATAACAGAGCTATACAGTGCCAAATCCTAGCATTATACAGTGCCTATATAATACCGCAATACAAAGCTTTCTGTACAGTACCTTATAACACTCATATAGCAATACAATACCATGTAATTAATAATACTACTACACAGGGCTAAATCAATGTATTATACAGCGTCCGCATAAGGCCACCATACAGGTCTTACTGCACAGTACCGTATACCACCCAGTATTTAACCCCCGCTGTTTGAAGAGGCTGTGACGCTCTAAGCCTCTTCCTAGACCAGTGACATCCCAGTACATCATTCATGTGGCCTAGGTCACAGATGTAGCTGTCGTGAAACTACAATTCGCAGCATGCTCCATTTAATTTTATAGGAGTTTTCAGAACAGCAGATCAAGTATTCATGCTGGGAGTTGTAGTTTCACAACAGCTGGAGCGCCGAAGGTTGCGTACCCCTGTCCTAGTCACTGATCAGTCCCATTGAAGTGCATGGAGCTGAGCTGTAATACTAAGATTAGCCACTATCCAACATATGGCGCTGTGCTGAGTACACTGCAAGGAAGCAGCACTGTCCATTGAATAACTGCGGCCTCTTCACACGCCATCAGGAACACCGGGATATCGGACCCTCACGGATCAGATGTTAATGACCTATCCTTAAAACAGGACATCAATATCAAAATACTGGATAACCCCTGTAATAATATTGTTACAAAGGTCTTACTTTACAGCACCATGTAACACCCAGAAAGCACTGCAATAGCATTTAATTAATAATACTACATAGTGCCAGAAAACAGTCTTAGGCTTCATTCACACGTCCGTATTTTTTTTTTCCAGATTTTCGGTCCGTTTTTTGCGGATCCGTGTTTCTGTAAAAACCTTCAGTTTTTACCAATTGTACATCTGCATCCGTTCCGTTTTTTCCGCAAAAAAAAAGGAAGGAAGAATATATGTCGGTAGGGTATTTCTTTCTATTTCCTGGAAACGGATGCGCAATTGCAGATGACATGCGGATGACCTATTGATGCATTCCGCATATCATCCGCATTTTTTGAAAACCCATTGACTATAATAGGACCACGGACCGCATATGCGGACAAAAGTAGGACAAGTTCTATCTTATTTGCGGATCTGCATAACGGAACGGAACAACGGATGCGGACAGTATACGGAGTGCTGTCCGCATTTTTTCAGGACCCATTGAAATGAATGAATCCGCAGCCTATCCGCATGATTTGTGGATCGGATCAGGAAAGAAAAACCGGACGTGTGAATGGACCCTTATAGAGAGTCCACAAATTATCATCATGCAGAATTCAGAGGACATTCAGATAACAGCACAATATCACACCTGAAAAATATGACTACACTGCGCCAAACAACAATGTCTACATCGTACCGCCATGCAGGAATTACTTTACTAAACCATAGAAAACAAAATTAATAAAAAACAGACACCTATAGAAAGTGGATGTGAAGGGGACAAGATGCCAGAGGCCCCTCGTATACGGGCACTTGTAACAACGAGATATTATTTGATAGTTTTACTGCCGGTAACATTTTAACCCCTTCAGCTTTCAGTGTTAATTATATGGAAATTGAGTATTTTTATCTCGGAATTGACAGCAGCTTTTTAACTTAGAGATTCGTGTCCTGAGTCTTTAGGAGGCAAAATCATTTTGCGTTAGTGCTTAGAGCAGATGATTCCCAATGTATCGCATCTGGTACTTTAAGGAATAACAGGATCTGAAGTGCTGACAGAAAAGCCCTTAATAGAGAACAAGAAGAAGTTATGTAACTGAGAACAATGAAGCCGCGTAACAAGTAGTCACAATGGAGAATGTAACAGAATATAACATCGCTCCTCATTACTTCTAATGGTAAGCAGAATGCCTGGTTGTTTTCTATATTATTTCTCAGTTGGGATCTGATCTTGAATGTGTCCCATCATTTCACCTTTAAAAATCAACAACTGGGAAAAAATTATCTGTATGTGTCCTGTATAATCAGTGTAAGTAGAAACACTGTGCACATATATTTCATTATGAATCCTGTATTATACTCCAGAGCTGCACTCACTATTCTGCTGGTGCAGTCACTGTGTACATACATTACTTATCCTGTACTGATCCTGAGTTACATCCTGTATTATACTCCAGAGCTGCACTCACTATTCTGCTGGTGCACTCACTATGTACATAATTTACATATCTGTGGTGCAATTCCTGAGTAGTTACATCCTGTATTATACTCCAAGCTGCACTCACTATTCTGCTGGTGCAGTCACTGTGTACGTACATTACTTATCCTGTACTGATCCTGAGTTACATCCTGTATTATACTCCAGAGCTGCACTCACTATTCTGCTGGCAGTCACTGTGTACATACATACTTATCCTGTACTGACCTGTAGTTGACATCGTGTATTATACTCCAGAGCTGCACTCACTATTCTGCTGGTGCAGTCACTGTGTACATACATCACTACTTTCTGTACTGATCCGAGTTACATCCTGTATTATACTCCAGAGCGCACTCACTATTCTGCTGTGCAGTCACTGTGTACATACATTACTTACTTATCTGTACTGATCCTGATTACATTGTGTATTATACTCCAGAGCTGCACTCACTATTCTGCTGTGCAGTCTCTGTGTACATACATTACTTATCCTGTACTGATCCTGAGTTACATCCTGTATTATACTCCAGAGCTGCACTCACATTCTGCTGGTGCAGTCACTGTGTACATACATTACTCATCCTGTACTGATCCTGAGTTACATCCTGTATTATACTCCAGAGCTGCACCACTATTCTGCTGGTGCAGTCACTTGTACATACATTACTTATCCTGTACTGATCCGGAGTTACATCCTGTATTATACTCCAGAGCTGCACTCACTATTCTGCTGTTGCAGTCACTGTGTACATACATTACATTACTTATCCTGTACTGATCCTGAGTTACATCGTGTATTATACTCCAGAGCTGCACTCACTATTCTGCTGGTGCAGTCACTGTGTACATACATTACTTATCCTGTACTGATCCTGAGTTACATAGTGTATTATACTCCAGAGCTGCACTCACTATTCTTGTTATTGAAAACAGTCAGCAAGCTTGTGGACATACATTTCTTAGCTGAGCTCTGAGGGGGGCAGTCAGTTTTTACCTATATCAGATATAGTGCAGGGTTAGGTAACCTCCGTCACTCCAGCTGTTCTGAAACTGCAACTTCCGGAATCCAATATTCACTTCTATTGGAGCGAACAAACTCTTAATGTAACATTATAAGGGCTCATGCACACGACCGTATGTATTTTCCGTTCCCCAAAAACGGATCCGCAAAAAATATGGATAATGTCCATGTGCATTCTGTATATTGCGGAACGAAACAGCCGGCCCCCAATAGAACAGTCCTAGCGTTGTCTGTAATGCAGACAATAATAGGACGTGTTCTATTCTTTTGCAGAATACGGAAACTTCCGGAGTAACTTCCGTGTTTTTTTTTTTGCGGACCTATTGAAAATGAATGGTTCCATATATGCTCCACAAAAAACAAAAAAAACGGAACAGGCATGGATAGTAAATAAGTTCCTGTGAATGAGCTCTAACAGTAAGGAGGTTTCTCATGCTGGATCGGGGTCTCCCCTCGTTCTTCAGTCTCCTTTGTCCTTACGCAGTATTGTTACCACGTGTCATGGCGCCCGCCCAGGCAGATGCTGAAGGTTATAGGACGTGGACTACTTCTCACACAACCCTGATTATTTTCACAGGAACCGCTTCACGCTGCTGTTCCCGATGGCCGCGCTCTGCTGGAGGAGAATGTTTGACAGCGTTCCACTGCGGAATGAATGTCTTAGGTGGAACGAACGGAAAATTGGCTGGGAACGCCGAGGACAAAGAATCTGAAGCAAAGAAAAGTAACGACTCAGCAAAGAACAGGGGGTGCACTTCACCGTGTGGACGGGAGAGCCACATCCCGAGGGTCCTTCACACCCTGTACAGAGCCCACCGCATCCTCATCCATGACTTAGCTGAAAGGCTTTCTGACACTTTGTAACACATTACAAATTCTCTGCTTGCTGTCAGTAAATAAAAACCTTCTTGTTTACAAGCAGAACCTGAACAAGGCTGCAGCTGAGCTGTCGCTACAATTGTATCTGTAAACAATAGATAAATCTACAGATGTATCAGTGCAGGTACAATGTATCATGGAGCTCAGGATGTGCGCATCACAGAGGATTGCCTGGACTGGAAACAACTGTACCAGACCCTCAGCTGTATTAGGCCTAGTTCACACTGGTGTTACACATTCTCTCAGGGTCAGTTCACAAAAAAACTGATGGTTTTGCAGGCAAGTTCAGTCAGTTTTGTCTGTGATTGTGTTCAGTGTTTTTCAGGCAGGTGTAATTAGTTTCTGATGCGTTTTTCACACGCGTGAAAAAAAAAAAACGAAAGAATAACAATTTACATCTCCTAGCAACCATCAGTGAAAAATGCCTTGCATCCAGATGTAATCCGTTGTTCACTGAAGCCTCATTCACTTCTGTGGAGTAAGTGCTGCGTGAAAAGCATTGAATATAGAGCATGCTGCGATCCGTGAAAAACGTGTGGCTCTAGGAGGCTCTAGGACCCCGTTGGGCCTCCTCTTGCCTGGATACAAGATGAGATAAAGACTCTAGTCATGATACAAGATGAGATACAGCATCTAGTGTGGATACAAGATGAGATACAGCATCTAGCCTGGGAGGTGGATGATAAGATGAGATACGGCCTCTAGTCTGGATATACGGCCTCTAGTCTAGAGATGAACGGCCTCTAGCCTGGATACAAGATGAGATACGCCTGCATGGATAGATGAGATGACGCCTCTAGCTGGAGATGAGATACGGCCTCTAGCTGGATACAAGATGAGATACGGCCTCTAGCCTGGATACAAGATGAGATACGCCTCTAGCCTGGATATAAGATGAGATACGGCCTCTAGCCTGGATACAAGATGAGATACGGCCTCTAGCCTGGATACAAGATGAGATACGGCCTCTAGCCTGGATACAAGATGAGATACGGCCTCTAGCCTGGATACAAGATGAATAGAGCCTATACGGCCTCTAGGATACAAGATGAGATACGGCCTCTAGCCTGGATACAAGATGAGATACGGCCTCTAGCCTGGATACAAGATGAGATACGGCCTCTAGCCTGGATACAAGATGAGAGATACGGCCTCTAGCCTGGATACAAGATGAGATACGGCCTCTAGCCTGGATACAAGATGAGATACGGCCTCTAGCCTGGATACAAGATGAGATACGGCCTCTAGCCTGGATACAAGATGAGATACGGCCTCTAGCCTGGATACAAGATGAGATACGGCCTCTAGCCTGGATACAAGATGAGATACGGCCTCTAGCCTGGATACAAGATGAGATACGGCCTCTAGCCTGGATACAAGATGAGATACGGCCCTCTAGCCTGGATACAAGATGAGATACGGCCTCTAGCCTGGATACAAGATGAGATACGGCCTCTAGCCTGGATACAAGATGAGATACGGCCTCTAGCTGGATACAAGATGAGATATGGCCTCTAGCCTGGATACAAGATGAGATACGGCCTCTAGCCTGGATACAAGATGAGATACAGCCTCTAGCCTGGATACAAGATGAGATACGGCCCTAGTCCTGGATTAGATGAGATATGGCCTCTAGCCTGGAATACAAGATGAGATATGCGGCCTCTGTCTGGATACAAGGATGAGATACGCGGCCTCTAAGTCTGGATATAAGATGAGATATGGGCCTCTAGCCTGGAACAAAGATGAGATACGGCCTCTAGTCTGGATATAAGATGAGATAATGGCCTCTAGCCTGGATACAAGATGAGATACGGCCTCTAGCCTGGATACAAGATGAGATATGGCCCTCTAGCCTGGATACAAGATGAGATACGGCCTCTAGCCTGGATACAAGATGAGATACGGCCTCTAGTCTGGATATAAGATGAGATACGGCCTCTAGTCTGGATATAAGAAGAGATATGGCCTCTAGTCTGGATACAAGATGAGATATGGCCTCTAGTCTGGATACAAGATGAGATACGGCCTCTAGCCTGGATACAAGATGAGATACGGCCTCTATTGCCAATTTTACACCTTCTTGTGGTAAGACCCTATTTGTAATCAGACCACACCTGTAATCATAGAGATAAATGCTGCAATCCGATACTTTGATCGGGGGAGGGGGTATTTTATAATGTCAGTGAGTGTAGATACCAGTACTCCCCAGTATAACAGACTACAAAGCTTTGTATGTGCTGATGGAAATGATTGGCTCATACTTCTCATATCCAAACAGCAAAAATCATCAGGAAGTCAAATACAAGAACCTCGCTGTATTTTCACCTCGACACGTTACAGAAGGAGATTCCTCTGTCATTCCCGGCACATGAGCACGTCCCCGAGAGCATCTCCCGGCTCACAAGTCTGATATCTAATTACCAAACAAAGACAGGGTTTAGGAAATCTCATCTGCACCGAGACTTGTGTTTATTGTCTCCGCGGCCGGCCAAGAACAGATATAACTCTTCTTAATACCATCTCAAGTATCTGCACTGTTTTCTTTCTATCAGATATAAACAACTGAGAATCACCTTTAGATCTGGAGATCCACCAGACCCAGGTCACCTCAGTGCAGGATCTGTGAGATCAGTGACAGATAGATAGATAGATAGATAGATAGATAGATAGATAGATAGATATGAGAGAGAGAGAGATGAGAGAGAGAGAGATATGAGATAGATAGATAGATAGATAGATAGATATGAGAGAGAGAGAGATATGAGATAGATAGATAGATAGATAGATAGATAGATAGATAGATAGATAGATAGATAGATAGATAGAGATGAGAGAGAGAGAGAGAGAGAGAGAGAGATATGAGATAGATAGATAGATAGATAGATAGATATGAGAGAGAGAGATATGAGATAGATAGATAGATAGATAGATAGATAGATAGATAGATAGATAGGAGATAGATAGATAGATAGATAATAGATAGATAGATAGATAGATAGATAGATAGATAGATAGAAGAGAGAGAGAGATGAGAGAGATAGATAGATAGATAGATGGATAGATATTAGATAGATAAATAGATATTAGATAGATAAATAGATATTAGATAGATAGATAGATAGATAGATAGATAGATAGATAGATAGATAGATAGATAGATAGATAGATATTAGGTAGATAGATGATAGATAGATGGATAGATAGATAGATAGATAGATAGATAGATAGATAATAGATAGATATTAGATAGATAGATAATAGATAGATAATAGATATATAGATATTAGAGACAAGCAAATTTCTTGAAATTTGTCCACTTTGAAAATTTTTCAATAGATTCAGATTAGGGATGAGTGAACCCGTGGAAGTTCGGGTTCGCCAGGTTCGGCTGAACTTTAGGTCAAAGTTCGGGTTCGGGTTCTGGAACTGAAACTTCATCCCAAACCCGGACCCCATTAAAGTCAAGGGGAACCCAAACTTGACTTTATTATTTTCCGTTATAACATGGGGTTATAATGGAAAATAATAGCATTCTTAAGACAGATTGCTAAATAAAACATCCATTTAGGGGTTAAAATAAAATAAAAAACCCTCACCTCATCCACTTGATTGCGCCGCCGGTATCCTCTTCTTTCTTCTTTCTGCAGGACCTGCGATGACGTCACTACGCTCATCATTCACTCCATGTGAAAGTAAACTAATACGTTCCTCTGGATTTCTGGGGAAAAAAATGTATGAAAATTAGCACAGATTACATCTGCTGGCATCCGATAGGATTAGCTGTGTTTTCGTTTTTGAAGGGATACTAATTAGAATATATTTGTCAGAAAGCCAGAGGAGCTTTGTCTGGCCTTCAATATTCTCACACATACTACACATATTAGACAATCTCTGTAATAATAAAGAGAATCCCCCAGAAACCCTATAAGTGACAACAGGTAATTGTTTTGGTTTTATTTTACTGCATTATCCAGTCTCTATAATGTATCCAGCCTGGACTCCAAAATAATACTATTTACCTGCACTGATACATTGTAACCACCAGAACAGGAGAGAGATTGTGCTGCTGATGTGTTTAGCTCACATAGATTGACTTGACCATTAGTTCCTGTATGTGGCCCCCAGGTGCTCCCCCTGCAGTCTTTGGCGCTGGTCCCCGTATATGTATGGTACAGTGTGTACAGTACATCAGCCATTTCCAGCAGAGGTGACAGTTCACACACGTTCTCCAACAGGGTATACAGCAACATCTTACCGCACACACTCGGCTATAATAGCCTTATAATGGAGAGCAACTGTGCAAACGGGGGGACAGGGGACATTTAATGTCACGCAAAGCTCTGGGATGGAATCAAGTCTCCTATCTGAGGCCCTCAAATAACTGCCAGTGGTCTAGACGGATAGATTGTAGCAAACCCTCAGCTGTGTTAGAGCAGTGGTCCCCAACCTTTTTTGTACCAAGGACAGGTTTCTCACAAGACAATTTCCCCAGGGACCGGGAAGGAGGGGGGGACAGGGCCGCTGACTGATTCACGCAAGGTGTATATTAAAATATATAAATGTAACATAAACTGCCCCTATACAGAGCCCCCGTATAAAGTACCCCTTCTTTGTGGCCTCAGTAGTACCCCCCAATAATGTGCCAGTAAGAAGTGCCCCATAGATGCCACCACAGTGCCCCCCAATAATGTGCCAGTAAGAAGTGCCCCATAGATGCACCCACAGTGCCCTCCAATAATGTGCCAGTAAGAAGTGCCCCATAGATGCCACCACAGTGCCCCCCAATAATGTTCCGTTAAGAAGTGCCCCATAGATGCCACCACAGTGCCCCCCAATAATGTTCCAGTAAGAAGTGCCCCATAGATGCCACCACAGTGCCCTCCAATAATGTTCCAGTAAGAAGTGCCCCATAGATGCCCCCACAGTGCCCCCCAATAATGTTCCGTTAAGAAGTGCCCCATAGATGCCACCACAGTGCCCCCCAATAATGTTCCAGTAAGAAGTGCCCCATAGATGCCACCACAGTGCCCCCCAATAATGTGCCAGTAAGAAGTAAGTGCCCTATATCATGTGCCAGTAAGAAGTGCTGCCATAGATGCCCCCACAGTGCCCCCCAATAATGTGCCAGTAAGAAGTGCCCCATAGATGCCACCACAGTGCCCTCCAATAATGTGCCAGTAAGAAGTGCCCCATAGATGCCCCCACAGTGCCCCCCAATAATGTGCCAGTAAGAAGTAAGTGCCCTATATCATGTGCCAGTAAGAAGTGCCCCATAGATGCCACCACAGTGCCCCCAATAATGTGCCAGTAAGAAGTGCCCCATAGATGCCTGCACAGTGCCCCCAATAATGTGCCAGTAAGAAGTGCCCCCAATAATGTGCCAGTAAGAAGTGCCTCCATAGATGCCCCCACAGTGCCCCCAATAATGTTCCAGTAAGAAGTGCCCCCATATCATGTGCCAGTAAGAAGTGCCCCCACAGTGCTCCTCTCCTGTATTGTACAGAAAAAAAAAAAATAAACACATATACTTACCTCCATTAGGCTGGCAGCAACGCAATGCAGACCTCTTCCGGCCTGTGTCCTGCGCTGTTTTGCTCAGGCGGCGCAATGACGTCATCGCGCCACCTGGGCTGGCCTCTGATAGGCTGCGGGCACTAGTGTCTGCAGCCTATCAGAAGAACAAGGAAGGGAGGCACCTCTCCCCTGCCTCGCCTCAGCACAGTAATCTGTATCGCTATCCTGAGGACGGCGATACAGATGACTATCTGTGTCCTCTGCCACCGCCACTGCCGCCCACTTGTGACCAGGGCCCTGATTGCCGCGGCCCGGCAAACACCCATTCAGGGCCCGGTCCTGGGCAGCAGACCGGTGGTTGGGGACCACTGTGTTAGAGGACTTCTTCACTGACAGCAAGCAGAGATCTTGAAAATAGTGCAGAATTGAAACTTTAGAAAACTGCATTGATGGGCTGGTATGAGGGAACATCAGGACACGGCATGGCATTAAAATCCTCAGATCTTCCACAACAGAAAGGAACGGAGAGAAGGTCGGATGTTTTGTGTTCTGTAACCTGGAGTGATCGCAGCTGACAAAACATGACTTTTAAATGTCCACCTCTATGTGAAACCCCTGGACTGTGAGCTCTGTGTTTCTCATCACTGGTTTTGCAGGGGATCATGGGGCGGGGGACGGGGGTTCGTTAACTTTATGCTTCCTCAGTTGCTCCACTCTTGCTGCATGATTTATGACTTCTATATATTTGTGTGTGACAAGAGATACTTTGTTTCCCTTCGTATCCACTGGTATGAGATGTGTCAGCTCGCTGGGTTTTTTGGCATATCCTGCTGTTAATAGCCATCCCCTCTGCCAAAAAGTGCTTTAGTGGGTCAGAAAACCTGGAGTGGGATACTCAAGCAAACCGACATCCGCAATTATATTCCAGCACTGACATTAAAGCGAGAGGGGAATTTCTTAGCGGTCACCGGACAGGTCACATACTGTATTAAAGACATTTTATATGGAAGCTCCGCCATAGAGACCCCTGTGACTCTGTGATGGGGAATTGCTTAAAGAATTTGTTTTTTTATTCTTAGGCTATCCAATGATCTGCAGGGGTCCACATTCTGAAAATAGGAATCAATATCCCCCCTATTTCCAGAAGAAATGCTGTGCATGGAGGTGAACCTACCGTATTTTTCGCTTTATAAGACGCACTTTTCCCCCCCCCAAAAGTAGGGAGAAAATGGCTGTGCGTCTTATAATGCAAATACTAGTGAGCACTTCCATTATGGAAGCGCTCACTAGTATGTATTAGCTGCTGGGAGCGGGGAAACATACTCACCCTCCTGCGCTGCAGCTCCGCTCCAGTCCGATGCTCCTCTGTCTTCTCCTGCCGGCGGTGCACTGTCCTGACCCTGTACAGTGTACGGAGAGGAGCCGCGGCACAGGAGAGGTGAGAGAGTTTTTTATTTTATTCTGATGGGCTGATCTGAGGTCTGATGAGGGGCACAGTGGGCTGATCTGAGGTCTGATGGGGGCATAGTGGACTGATCTGAGGTCTGATGGGGGCATAGAGGGCTGATATGGGGGCATAGTGGGCTGATCTGAGGTCTGATGGGGGCATAGTGGACTGATCTGAGGTCTGATGGGGGAACAGTGGGCTGATCTGAGGTCTGATGGGGGCATAGTGGACTGATCTGAGGTCTGATGGGGGAACAGTGGGCTGATCTGAGGTCTGATGGGGGCAGAGTGGACTGATCTGAGGTCTGATGGGGGCACAGTGGGCTGATATGGGGGCATAGTGGGCTGATCTGAGGTCTGATGGGGACACAGTGGGCTGATATGAGGGCTGAGTGGGCTGATCTGAGGTCTGATGGGGGCACAGTGGGCTGATCTGAGGTCTGATGGCGGCATAGTGGGCTGATCTGAGGTCTGATGGGGGCAGAGTGGTCTGATGGGGGCACAGTGGGCTGATCTGAGGTCTGATGGGGGCACAATGGGCTGATGTGAGGTCTGATGGGGGCACAATGGGCTGATCTGAGGTCTGATGGGGGCACAGTGGGCTGATATGGGGGCTGAGTGGGCTGATCTGAGGTCTGAGGGGGCACAGTGGGCTGATATGGGGGCACGGTGGGCTGATCTGAGGTCTGAGGGGGGCACAGTGGGCTGATATGGGGGCACGGTGGGCTGATCTGAGGTCTGATGGGGGCACAGTGGGCTGATATGGGGGCACGGTGGGCTGATCTGAGGTCTGATGGGGGCACAGTGGGCTGATCTGAGGTCTGATAGGGACACTGTGGGCTGATCTGAGGTCTGATGGGGGCACTGTGGGCTGATCTGAGGTCTGATAGGGACACTGTGGGCTGATCTAAAGTTTGATAGGGGTCTGATATAAGGTCTGATGAAAAATATTTTTTTCTTATTTTTCTACTCTAAAATCTGGGTTGCGTCTTATCATCAGGTGCGTCTTATAAAGTGAAAAATACGGTAATTCTTGAACTCAATGGCAGTCCCAGGTGATATCTCATCAATATGGAAGCAAAACTTCAGAGCCTAATGCAGGGGTCAGAAACTCACAAAATCTACAATTCCCAACATGCTCTGTTCACTTCTATTGTGAGTTCTGAGAACAGCCGCGCAAGTGTGCATGCTGAGAGTTGTAGTTTTGCAACAGTGCCAGAGGTTACTATACTGACCTAATGTGTGATCCAGGAGGGAAACTGCAACCAAAACAGCCACTGAGGAGCCTTCAAGGTGCAAGTCCAGGTCAGTCTTCTCTATGTTACCTCCACACTGCTACTTACAAGGGGAGCCTGTGGGTGACACTCTACCTCTACTATATGTCTCCTAGCCTGAGTCCAGTTATACTTTGGGAGATTCTCCTGATTTAAAGGGTTTCTGTCATCAATTTTGACCCTATCAAACAGGTCACCTGATGCCCAATATGTTAGCCATTTTATTATTAGTGTCTCCGTTTTTGTTGAAAATTAACTTTTGTATTATGTAAATTAGCCTGCTAGGAGCGGGGGGGGCGGTAACCCTGCTCCTAGAGGCGCCGTTTCCCCACCTTCAGTAACGCCTCTTCGCTGTTGATTGACAGGGCCAGGCAGCTCGCTCTATCTGCTGCCGGCCCTGTCCGTGCTGCAAATCCCGCGCCTGCGCCATGCGTCCTTCATTCGGCGCAGACGCAGTGAGGAAGCTGGGAGCCCTGCAGCCAGCAGCACTCACTGCGCCTGCACCGAATAAAGGACGCAATGGTCAGATCTCTTAGCTTCTGGTCAGTTATACTCTATGTGGACAGTCCATCTGGATTAGCTCCCTCTATGTTTTCTTCATAATTAAAGCTTAGATGCATCAAGCTTTTTCCATCCTTCTTCAGTGTCTAGCTTTCTCCTCCATAAAAACACACAGAAGACTCCATCATCTGAACAAATTTTCACCTAAACAAACAATACTTATTTAACAGCTTGGGCTTTTAAAGTTCTCATATTCCACATGGCTTCCAGAAAAGCCCGCTACCCAGGTGAGGAACGTCAGTGTGAACCTGCTGCCACGTTCCTGCTCATCTCTCCTAATAACTCCTCGGTATTGCTTAGACAGTTGGCTCTCTTGGTAGGACATGAATAGTGCCATGAATGATAGGAAACAAAGCCAATAATCCACCATGTTCCACAGTCATTCTTCATGGAGATTAGGAATATGGGGTCCAGTTTCAGGAATATAAATACATATGTGAAGGGCTCTGGGCCAAGAAAAGACTATGGGGTTATGTATAAGAGAAAGAGGACAATGGAGGTCAGGAACCGATGGAGTCATTCGGATCTAATACATGGAGGACCAAAAGATCAGTGTATACTGTAGTTCATCTAGAGGACCACTCCAACTAAGGGTGTCCCACGTGCATGGAAAGATGAAGAAAAATTCAGCATAAAAAAGGTTTTCTTTACTGCAGAATATCCACAAAAGCGCAGAATACAGTAACTAGAATCTGCATACTCGTTTCAGAAATGCGTAATCATGTTCTAGCCTTCTGTATTTGCAGCAAGCCCTTGAGGAGCCAGAGCAGAGGATGGGAGTGATAGTGGCTCTGACTACACGATGTGGCACAGTGGATAATCTCAGGCTGTTCCTACCTAGGGCCGGTGCAGTGAGAGGAGGGCACTCCCTTTAGTTGGGGATCTGCCTGATAGTAGTTTGTTGGACCCTTGATATTGGTGGCTGTAGTGGTACCTGGCAGGAGGGGTAGTAGTGCAATGTCAAGGGTAGGGTGTGGTAGAAGTCAGAAAACCAGGCCAGAGGAAGAATTAACAATTCTTTTTGCTCAAGTACAAAATAGGGCTTGTAGTACATCTGACAATAATCTGTAGGCAGGCAAATACTTTTACAAAATGGTGAAGTATGGAGGCTGGCAAAATGGCAAAATATGGTACTCTTGGTATGCTAAATTGCTAAAGTCTCTTTCTCTCTCCAGAATCTCTGGTAAGTAACTGTAATCTGGCAAATATGTCCACTGGAGGATATCGGTCTTTAGAGGAATGTCTGGCCAAGATGTAGTTAAGTGTGTTGGGTGTCTTAACTGTAGTCCCTCACAAGCAGCAAAGTCTACAGGTTACCTTGCTGACTCCCATGCTTGGCTATGCAGATTTTAAGTTGATTCGTTCTCTCTCTTGCTCTTTCTGTAGCAGATGCAGTAACTCACAGAGATCAGTTAGTCTGTGAATCCTGAGGCTTAAAGGGGTTCTCCAGGAATTAAGAAAATGAAAATTCTTAAATATTACTTCATTATAAATATATTCCCAAATACCTTTCAATAGTTATAATGGCTTGTTTTGTCTGGGGAGCAATGATTAGGAGAAATAAAATGGCCGCCGTCCTATTAGTGCACACAGAACCTGTCCTAATCACACAGGAGGACAAGTTACTTCACAACACTGAGGTAAAGAGCTGCCTCATCCTCCTCTCCGCTCTGCTTGTCAGGGATTATGATCCTGAATACAGGTAATAAAATGAATCCCTGTAGGAATGGAGATCATGAGGAGACATAAAGTACAGAGAGGAGGGTGGGGGTAATAAGCAGCAGCACTTGTATACAGTCTCCATTACACTCAGTCTATCCTGTCCGTCCTGTCTGTACTTCATGTCTCCTCATGATCTCCATTCCCACAGAGATTCAGCTGAAGTTCTTATGGTCTGTATTCAGGACCATAATCTCTGACAAGCAGAGAGGAGGATGAGGCAGCTCTTTATCTCAGTGTTGTGAAGTAACTTGTCCTCCTGTGTGATTAGGACAGGTTCTGTGTGTACTAATAAGACGCCGGCCATTTTATTTCTCCTGATGATTGCTCCCTAGACAAAACGAGCCATTCTAACTAATGAAAGGTATTTGGGAATATATTCATAAATAACGTAATATTTAAGTATTTTCATGTTCTTGATTCCTGGAGAACCCCTTTAAGGAGAAGATGCCCATGGACTTGCTTCCTCTCTACTCTCTCACTAGACTAGAACTTCCACTCCAGACATGAAGTCAGACCAGGACACTCCGTTCGAAAGGGGAGGAACAGGGTGGATAACCATGCCCCCGGCAACTATATACCGGGTCATGCCGAGTGTACCGAAACATAGTCTAACATTACACTACAATAGGAACAAACTGTTTTCAGATACCAACTTTACTGGGGCTCTGCATATTCTGCCTATATTCTATCTATCTCATAACTATCTATCTATCTTTCTATCTATCTATCTATCATCTATCTATCTATCTATCTATCTATCATCTATCTATCTGTCTATCTATCTATCTATCTATCTATCTATCTATCTATCTCTTATTTCCCATCTGTCTGTCTTTCTGTCTGTTGGGAGCTGCAGTCCATCAGTTTTACATAATTCGACTTTAAGGTCACTCAATAACATTTCTAGCTCTCCATATGTTGTAAAACTACTATTCCCAGCATGCTGGGGGTTGTAGTCTTGGAACAGAACGTGGGCCATTGCTGTAGACGATGGAAATACCAAACAGATTAACTAGTAAGTCTGGACTGAGGAGATTTAGGCTGGAATTCTATACGGGTCTCCCTCTCTTAAAATGCTTTGTCACAGTTTTTCCTAGAAATGTAACAAGGATCCGTCCAAAACCGAATATTCCAGCGTCTGTAACCCAAGAACCAGGGCGAGCGAACAATGTGGCAGTGTCCATTCAGTGGAGAGCTCGATGGCCGGGATTCCTATCAGCCAGTAGGATTCAGTTACTACTGTATGTGCACAGCTTTCCAGTGCAGAAGTGATTAAGCGCCTACCAGCTGCAAAACCTCCATACATTTGCCCAGTGGGCTTTCGTTAAGCCAGTTAAGAGAGCTGGAGGGTGAAATTTAAGCAGGTGCCGAATATGCCCCCACTCCCACCCCCAGGCCTATTCAGACTGTGAAGTCTGGGACATTTCTTTCTTGCAAAGACAGTGCAGCACATTTACAAGAAGTAAGGTTTTTGTGCCAGTTTTAAGATGGCAAAAATAGAGCAAATGAATCAAATGTGCATTAAAGTCAGTGACATGGAAAAAAGACGGAGACAAAACAGAAGCAAATAATATAAAAGCATACAAAGTATCCAATAAAAGGAACAGCAAGTATGAGCGGTGCACACAGAATGTCAGCCGCGTCACAGTGTGCATGCTTATACTGATACAACACCTTACCATGCAGAAAACAATGACAGGAGACATCGATGAAATGTAACAAAACGGTGAGCGATAAGTAACATCGAGGAACTGACCACATGGAGTATCAAATAACATGACTATAAAAAAAGGGCAGGCAGATATAAAGATGCTCAGACAGAGGAGAAACCACTGATGAACAGTATTATAGTAGCTATATTCTTGTACATAGGAGCAGTATTATAGTAGCTATATTCTTGTACATAGGAGCAGTATTATAGTAGTTATATTCTTGTACATAGGAGGCAGTATTATAGTAGTTATATTCTTGTACATAGGTGACAGTATTATAGTAGTTATATTCTTGTACATAGGAGCAGTATTATAGTAGTTATATTCTTGTACATAGGAGCAGTATTATAGTAGTTATATTCTTTGTACATAGGAGCAGTATTATAGTAGTAATATTCTTGTACATAGGAGCAGTATTATAGTAGTTATATTCTTGTACATAGGTGACAGTATTATAGTAGTTATATTCTTGTACATAGGAGGCAGTATTATAGTAGTAATATTCTTGTACATAGGAGCAGTATTATAGTAGTTATATTCTTGTACATAGGAACAGTATTATAGTAGTTATATTCTTGTACATAGGAGCAGTATTATAGTAGTTATATTCTTGTACATAGGAGCAGTATTATAGTAGTTATATTCTTGTACATAGGAGCAGTATTATAGTAGTCCATATTCTTGTACATAGGAGCAGTATTATAGTAGTTATATTCTTGTACATAGGAACAGTATTATAGTAGTTATATTCTTGTACATAGGAGGCAGTATTATAGTAGTTATATTCTTGCACATAGGAGCAGAATTATAGTAGTTATATTCTTGTACATAGGAGCAGTATTATAGTAGTTATATTCTTGTACATAGAAGCAGTATTATAGTAGTTATATTCTTGTACATAGGAGACAGTTTTTATAGTAGTTATATTCTTGTACATAGGAGGCAGTATTATAAGTAGTTATATTCTTGTACATAGGAGGCAGTATATTATAGTAGTTATATTCTTGTACATAGGAGGCAGTATTATAGTAGTTATATTCTTGTACATAGGAGCAGTATTAGAGTAGTTATATTCTTCTACATAGGAGACAGTATTATAGTAGATATATTCTTGTACATAGAAGCAGTATTATAGTAGTTATATTCTCTTGTACATAAGAGTATTATAGCACATAGGAGCAGTATTATAGTAGTTATATTCTTGTACATAGGTATTATAGCAGTCTTGTACATAGGAAGCAGTATTATAGTAGTATTATGTGTATATATCAACATAGTATTATAGTAGTTATATTTGTACATATGTATATTTATATTCTTGTACATAGGAGCAGTATTATAGTAATTCTTGTATAGTAGTATATATGTACATATATTATAGTCAAGGAGCAGTATTATAGTTTATGTACATATAGGCTACTATAGGATATTTAGTAGTTATATCCTACATAGTGTATACTATAGGAGCAGTATTATAGTTATAGTAGTTATATTCTTGTATTATTAGTAGTACAAGTATTATAGTAGTTAATATTCTTGTATATAGTAGTATTATAGTAGCAGTATTTATTGTAGTATATATTTATATAGTTTATATTACTGTATACTCATAGTATATAGTATTATAGTATTATTTCAGTTTATACTAGTTATAATTACTGTACATAGGAGCAGTATTAAGTAGTTATATTCTTGTACATTGGCAGTAATCTAGTAGTATATTCTATGTACAAGGATTTAGTATATATTCTTGTACATATATTATAGTATTATTGTACAGTATTATAGTATTAGTATTATAGTAGCAGTATTATTATATTCTTGTATTATTAATTCTTGTACATAGGAGCAGTATTATTAGTAGTTTACAGTTAGGACATAGCAGTATTATAGTAGTTTATATTCTTGTACATAGGAGGCAATAGGCAGTATTATACTAGTTATATATCTTACAGGAGATATTCAGTAATTATGTAGTGATAGGTAACATAGTATATAGTAGTTAGTACAGTATTATAGTAGTTATATACTGTACATAGGGAGCAGTATTAGTAGGGCAGTATTATAGTAGTACATATATTATAGGATATTCTTGTACATTGGAGGTATTATAGTAGTTATATTCTTGTACATAGGAGCAGTATTAGTAGTAGTATATATATAAATGTACATAGGAGCAGTATATAGTAGTTATATTCAGGAGGTATTAGTAGTTATAGTACATAGTATATAGTAGTTATATTCTTGTACATAGGAGCAGTATTATAGTAGTTATATTCTTGTACATAGGAGCAGTATTTAGTAATTATATTCCTGTACAGTATTATAGTAGTATAATTCTTGTACATAGGAGGCAGTTTTAGTATTATATTGTAAGGGTTATAGTTATTCTTGTACATAGGAGGCAGTATTATAGTAGTTATATTCTTGTACATAGGAGACAGTATTATAGTAGTTATATTCTTGTACATAGGATCAGTATTATAGTAGTTATATTTTGGTATATTCATAGGATCCGGTTTATACTGTCGTAGGTGTTTTTTTTGTACATAGAGGTGCAGTGGACAGTCAGACAATTTGAATACTTTTGTAGCTTGGGATCAGTTTCACATTACTTATACTCACTACTTATACCGGTAAAATAAATTAGTTTATTTAGTTCCTGCATCAATCACTAGTACATTTTGGCATTTACCATCATCACTTTTGACAAGAATCTGCTGTAAGGAAACTGTGGAGGAGGTATTAGGTGACATGGCAATCTGCATTCCAGACTTATGGTCATGTTTTTTTTTATTGATGGTGTATTTAATTGACTCTGACTGTAAACAGTCTTTTAATATTACATTAATTAAAATCACTGCATGTTCCGTATTAAAAATTAATTTCCTCTTAGGAACTGCTGTCAGTTTATATGTGACCATTTGTAACTAAGTATTCACTTGTAGTGAAAAACATGTAAAAATGTTGCTTTCCCAGCAGAATGGCTATAGGGGAGTATTTCAGAAAATAAAATATTTAAAAAATCAATGGAATACGAAAGCGTCTTCACCTCAATTCCAAAATTGTTCCAGAATGTGGTGCAATTTAGAGCATTTAGGTTTAGAGACAACCTATTATTGGCATAGGGGGTAATATGTCAGTGTGTGGCTTTCTGCGCTTTTTTCCATGTTTTGTGGGGTGTGAAACCATTTGTTTACAATAAATGTATAAAATTTTGGCTACATTTGTTAAATTTGTTGTACAAAATACCTATGCATTTCTCATTTCAAAATCTAGTCATTTTTATTCTTATTTTATTATCACTTTGTATGCCATGATTTGACTGGAGTAACGTGATTTTTTTTGAGTTTTTGCAAAAAAATGTTTGTTTTTCTGTAAGAATGCTGTTCCACCTGGTGTATACCACCCCTCTACTGGAGCAAATTTATGATTTTTATCTTGACTATGTTCCAGTGATAAATCTAGAAGGAAACTGTTAAACATTGCTGATTATGCCCGCCTACCCAATCAATTTCCCAAGTTGTCAGTGTACTGTAAAATAGCAAAACACTGTATATTTTGGTTAAAAATCCTATTACATAACAATGCATAGAATTTTTATATAATATGTTCAGTGTCAGATAATACTTGAAGATATTTATCACTGTATAATGAGCACAAGAGCAACAGAGAAGAGATGATGGAAGGGACATCATCTTTTAGCAAAAATTCATTAAAATTTGTAAAAGTAGCAACACAATTACATACAACTGTAAGAACAATTAAAAAGAAACTCATGTTATACCAGCATGCTCCATATCACTATATACAAGATGTATAACTTATACCAGCTGTACATATATAATTATATACAGGAGATACCTAGGTTATACCAGCATGCTCCATATCACTGTATACAAGAAGATGTATAACTTATACCAGCTGTACATATATAATTATATACAGGAGATACCCAGGTTATACCAGCATGCTCCATATCACTATATACAAGAAGATGTATAACTTATACCAGCTGTACATATATAATTATATACAGGAGATACCCAGGTTATACCAGCATGCTCCATATCACTATATACAGAAGATGTATAACTTATACCAGCTGTACATATATAATTATATACAGGAGATACCCAGGTTATACCAGCATGCTCCATATCACTATATACAGAAGATGTATAACTTATACCAGCTGTACATATATAATTATATACAGGAGATACCCAGGTTATACCAGCATGCTCCATATCACTATATACAAGAAGATGTATAACTTATACCAGCTGTACAATATATAATTATATACAGGAGATACCTAGGTTATACCAGCATGGTCCATATCACTTATACAAGAAGATTATAACTTATACCAGCTGTACATATATAATAATAAGGATACCCAGGTTACCAGCATGCTCCATATCACTATATACAAGAAGATGTATAACTTATACCAGCTGTACATATATAATTATATACAGGAGATACCCAGGTTATACCAGCATGCTCCATATCACTATATACAGAAGATGTATAACTTATACCAGCTGTACATATATAATTATATACAGGAGATACCCAGGTTATACCAGCATGCTCCATATCACTATATACAGAAGATGTATAACTTATACCAGCTGTACATATATAATTATATACAGGAGATACCCAGGTTATACCAGCATGCTCCATATCACTATATACAAGAAGATGTATAACTTATACCAGCTGTACATATATAATTATATACAGGAGATACCCAGGTTATACCAGCATGCTCCATATCACTATATACAAGAAGATGTATAACTTATACCAGCTGTACATATATAATTATATACAGGAGATACCCAGGTTATACCAGCATGCTCCATATCACTATATACAAGAAGATGTATAACTTATACCAGCTGTACATATATAATTATATACAGGAGATACCCAGGTTATACCAGCATGCTCCATATCACTATATACAGAAGATGTATAACTTATACCAGCTGTACATATATAATTATATACAGGAGATACCCAGGTTATACCAGCATGCTCCATATCACTATATACAGAAGATGTATAACTTATACCAGCTGTACATATATAATTATATACAGGAGATACCCAGGTTATACCAGCATGCTCCATATCACTATATACAGAAGATGTATAACTTATACCAGCTGTACATATATAATTATATACAGGAGATACCCAGGTTATACCAGCATGCTCCATATCACTATATACAAGAAGATGTATAACTTATACCAGCTGTACATATATAATTATATACAGGAGATACCCAGGTTATACCAGCATGCTCCATATCACTATATACAAGAAGATGTATAACTTATACCAGCTGTACATATATAATTATATACAGGAGATACCCAGGTTATACCAGCATGCTCCATATCACTATATACAAGAAGATGTATAACTTATACCAGCTGTACATATATAATTATATACAGGAGATACCCAGGTTATACCAGCATGCTCCATATCACTATATACAAGAAGATGTATAACTTATACCAGCTGTACATATATAATTATATACAGGAGATACCCAGGTTATACCAGCATGCTCCATATCACTATATACAAGAAGATGTATAACTTATACCAGCTGTACATATATAATTATATACAGGAGATACCCAGGTTATACCAGCATGCTCCATATCACTATATACAAGAAGATGTATAACTTATACCAGCTGTACATATATAATTATATACAGGAGATACCCAGGTTATACCAGCATGCTCCATATCACTATATACAGAAGATGTATAACTTATACCAGCTGTACATATATAATTATATACAGGAGATACCCAGGTTATACCAGCATGCTCCATATCACTATATACAAGAAGATGTATAACTTATACCAGCTGTACATATATAATTATATACAGGAGATACCCAGGTTATACCAGCATGCTCCATATCACTATATACAAGAAGATGTATAACTTATACCAGCTGTACATATATAATTATATACAGGAGATACCCAGGTTATACCAGCATGCTCCATATCACTATATACAAGAAGATGTATAACTTATACCAGCTGTACATATATAATTATATACAGGAGATACCCAGGTTATACCAGCATGCTCCATATCACTATATACAAGAAGATGTATAACTTATACCAGCTGTACATATATAATTATATACAGGAGATACCCAGGTTATACCAGCATGCTCCATATCACTATATACAAGAAGATGTATAACTTATACCAGCTGTACATATATAATTATATACAGGAGATACCCAGGTTATACCAGCATGCTCCATATCACTATATACAAGAAGATGTATAACTTATACCAGCTGTACATATATAATTATATACAGGAGATACCCAGGTTATACCAGCATGCTCCATATCACTATATACAAGAAGATGTATAACTTATACCAGCTGTACATATATAATTATATACAGGAGATACCCAGGTTATACCAGCATGCTCCATATCACTATATACAAGAAGATGTATAACTTATACCAGCTGTACATATATAATTATATACAGGAGATACCCAGGTTATACCAGCATGCTCCATATCACTATATACAAGAAGATGTATAACTTATACCAGCTGTACATATATAATTATATACAGGAGATACCCAGGTTATACCAGCATGCTCCATATCACTATATACAAGAAGATGTATAACTTATACCAGCTGTACATATATAATTATATACAGGAGATACCCAGGTTATACCAGCATGCTCCATATCACTATATACAAGAAGATGTATAACTTATACCAGCTGTACATATATAATTATATACAGGAGATACCCAGGTTATACCAGCATGCTCCATATCACTATATACAAGAAGATGTATAACTTATACCAGCTGTACATATATAATTATATACAGGAGATACCCAGGTTATACCAGCATGCTCCATATCACTATATACAGAAGATGTATAACTTATACCAGCTGTACATATATAATTATATACAGGAGATACCCAGGTTATACCAGCATGCTCCATATCACTATATACAAGAAGATGTATAACTTATACCAGCTGTACATATATAATTATATACAGGAGATACCCAGGTTATACCAGCATGCTCCATATCACTATATACAAGAAGATGTATAACTTATACCAGCTGTACATATATAATTATATACAGGAGATACCCAGGTTATACCAGCATGCTCCATATCACTATATACAAGAAGATGTATAACTTATACCAGCTGTACATATATAATTATATACAGGAGATACCCAGGTTATACCAGCATGCTCCATATCACTATATACAAGAAGATGTATAACTTATACCAGCTGTACATATATAATTATATACAGGAGATACCCAGGTTATACCAGCATGCTCCATATCACTATATACAAGAAGATGTATAACTTATACCAGCTGTACATATATAATTATATACAGGAGATACCCAGGTTATACCAGCATGCTCCATATCACTATATACAAGAAGATGTATAACTTATACCAGCTGTACATATATAATTATATACAGGAGATACCCAGGTTATACCAGCATGCTCCATATCACTATATACAAGAAGATGTATAACTTATACCAGCTGTACATATATAATTATATACAGGAGATACCCAGGTTATACCAGCATGCTCCATATCACTATATACAAGAAGATGTATAACTTATACCAGCTGTACATATATAATTATATACAGGAGATACCCAGGTTATACCAGCATGCTCCATATCACTATATACAAGAAGATGTATAACTTATACCAGCTGTACATATATAATTATATACAGGAGATACCCAGGTTATACCAGCATGCTCCATATCACTATATACAAGAAGATGTATAACTTATACCAGCTGTACATATATAATTATATACAGGAGATACCCAGGTTATACCAGCATGCTCCATATCACTATATACAAGAAGATGTATAACTTATACCAGCTGTACATATATAATTATATACAGGAGATACCCAGGTTATACCAGCATGCTCCATATCACTATATACAAGAAGATGTATAACTTATACCAGCTGTACATATATAATTATATACAGGAGATACCCAGGTTATACCAGCATGCTCCATATCACTATATACAAGAAGATGTATAACTTATACCAGCTGTACATATATAATTATATACAGGAGATACCCAGGTTATACCAGCATGCTCCATATCACTATATACAAGAAGATGTATAACTTATACCAGCTGTACATATATAATTATATACAGGAGATACCCAGGTTATACCAGCATGCTCCATATCACTATATACAAGAAGATGTATAACTTATACCAGCTGTACATATATAATTATATACAGGAGATACCCAGGTTATACCAGCATGCTCCATATCACTATATACAAGAAGATGTATAACTTATACCAGCTGTACATATATAATTATATACAGGAGATACCCAGGTTATACCAGCATGCTCCATATCACTATATACAGAAGATGTATAACTTATACCAGCTGTACATATATAATTATATACAGGAGATACCCAGGTTATACCAGCATGCTCCATATCACTATATACAAGAAGATGTATAACTTATACCAGCTGTACATATATAATTATATACAGGAGATACCCAGGTTATACCAGCATGCTCCATATCACTATATACAAGAAGATGTATAACTTATACCAGCTGTACATATATAATTATATACAGGAGATACCCAGGTTATACCAGCATGCTCCATATCACTATATACAAGAAGATGTATAACTTATACCAGCTGTACATATATAATTATATACAGGAGATACCCAGGTTATACCAGCATGCTCCATATCACTATATACAAGAAGATGTATAACTTATACCAGCTGTACATATATAATTATATACAGGAGATACCCAGGTTATACCAGCATGCTCCATATCACTATATACAAGAAGATGTATAACTTATACCAGCTGTTACATATATAATTATATACAGGAGATACCCAGGTTATACCAGCATGCTCCATTATCACTATATACAAGAAGATGTATAACTTATACCAGCTGTACATATATAATTATATACAGGAGATACCCAGGTTATACCAGCATGCTCCATATCACTATATACAGAAGATGTATAACTTATACTAGCTGTACATATATAATTATATACAGGGAGATTACCCAGTTATACCAGCATGCTCTATCACTATATACAAGGAAGATGGAAACTATTACCGGCTTGTACATATATAATTATATACAGGAGATACCCAGGTTATACCAGCATGCTCCATATCACTAATACAAAGATAATAACTTATACCAGCTGTACATATATAATTATATACAGGAGATACCCAGGTTATACCAGCATGCTCCATATCACTATATACAAGAAGATGTATAACTTATACCAGCTGTACATATATAATTATATACAGGAGATACCCAGGTTATACCAGCATGCTCCATATCACTATATACAAGAAGATGTATAACTTATACCAGCTGTACATATATAATTATATACAGGAGATACCCAGGTTATACCAGCATGCTCCATATCACTATATACAAGAAGATGTATAACTTATACCAGCTGTACATATATAATTATATACAGGAGATACCCAGGTTATACCAGCATGCTCCATATCACTATATACAAGAAGATGTATAACTTATACCAGCTGTACATATATAATTATATACAGGAGATACCCAGGTTATACCAGCATGCTCCATATCACTATATACAAGAAGATGTATAACTTATACCAGCTGTACATATATAATTATATACAGGAGATACCCAGGTTATACCAGCATGCTCCATATCACTATATACAAGAAGATGTATAACTTATACCAGCTGTACATATATAATTATATACAGGAGATACCCAGGTTATACCAGCATGCTCCATATCACTATATACAGAAGATGTATAACTTATACCAGCTGTACATATATAATATATACAGGAGATACCCAGGTTATACCAGCATGCTCCATATCACTATATACAAGAAGATGTATAACTTATACCAGCTGTACATATATAATTATATACAGGAGATACCCAGGTTATACCAGCATGCTCCATATCACTATATACAAGAAGATCTATAACTTATACCAGCTGTACATATATAATTATATACAGGAGATGCCCAGGTTATACCAGCATGGTCCATATCACTATATACAAGAAGATGTATAACTTATACCAGCTGTACATATATAATTATATACAGGAGATGCCCAGGTTATACCAGCATGATCTTTTGAATAAGTGTTTTTGTCGTGGTATGGAGTATGTACCAACCACTATGCAGTGACGTCTCTTTACGTTCCTTGTAGACTGTTATCTTGGTGTTAAGCTCTGATGCTAATTACAATCCTATCTTCATCATTAGCAGCTTTGACTTGTGTCACGGTTCATTTTTCAGCCTCAGTGAGACAGGCCATGTATGACAGATAGTTATTTAGTTCCAGTAGAGAATACGATGCGAGGGCCATGTTTGGCTTTAACGTCTCTCAGCTGTTTATTTTAGTAGGATTTACTGTATTATCTTGGTAAATTCGGCTCCTACAAGGCGATCATATGCTTTGTATTCTCTCTATAATTGTTGGCAAGTATCGCTCACATCTGCTGATGTGTCACTGATGAAAAATACGGTAAAGCGTAATTTTTGACATTTGTTTATAGAAGCGCATTCACCATGTGCCTGTGGAGACAGCAAAAAATAGCAGAGTCTAAATAACTTTGCTGAAAGCTGTTGGCTTTGGGGCAAATATATGACCGTGGGTCATCAAAATACGATCCGCAAATCCATAGCTGTTTATAGGGAAGTCAAACTTAATGCAAGCAATGGCGAGACTCAAGATGCAGGTGAAGGTATCCTAGTGGTGGACTGTTCTTGGTGGTCAGTTGTATCATGGTCATTACAGTCCAGTAATTGTTGGAGGGATACTAGTGGTGGGCTGTCCATGGGGGTTAGTTTTGTCATAGTCATCTTGGTCGAGTCACTGTCGGATGGATCCTAGTGGAGGACTGTCTATGGTGGTCAGTTGTATCCTGGTTATCTTGGTCCAGTCACTGGTGGAGGGATCCTAGTGGTGGACTGTCCACAGTGGTCAGTTTTATCATGGTCATCTTGGTCCAGTCACTGGTCTAGGGATCCTTGTGGTGGACTCACCATGGTGGTCAGTTGTTTCATGGTTATCTTGGGCTAGTCATTGGTGGAGGGATCAACGTAGTGGTCTGTCCATGGTGGTCAATTTTATCATGGTCATCGTGGTCTAGTCATTGGTGGAGGGATCCTAGTGGTGGACTGTCCACAGTGGTCAGTTGTATCATGGTCATCTTGGTCCAGTCACTGGTCTAGGGATCCTTGTGGTGGACACTCGATGGTGGTCAGTTGTATCATGGTCATCATGGTCTAGCCATTGATGGAGGGTTCTTTGTGGTGGTCTGTCCATGGTGGTCAGTGGTATCATGGTCATCTTGGTCTAGTCATTAGTGGAGAGATCTTAGTGGTGGACAGTCCATGGTGGTCAGTTGTATCATGATCATCATGGTGTAGTCATTGGTAACCTAGCATCATTTCAAATTCCAGGGCAGGAAGTTGTCTATAATTGGTGACTGGAAGAAGACTGGTGTTGAACTTCATTAGTTGGTTAAAGTCATTAGTGAAGTTCAACTGAGGGGTGTTGGGTGAATTGAGATGGACCAGGGTTAGCCAACTACAAGCGCCAGAAGATGGGTGCAACAAGCTAGCTTGCCTTTCCCAATGTATAGATATAGAATCGGTGTTGACAGCTGAATTTTTGAGGAAATAGTGCTGCCACTGACTTTATTGGTCTAGGTGGTCATGTAATTGGTCACACGATGGCCGAGGTGTTGGTTCTAGGAGACTTCTGCCGGACCTAACTAATCCCAGCACAGCCCTAAGGGTGTTTCTCAATGTTGTAGCTGTCACATGCTCCATAGCCATGCCTACTGTTGCAAACAACGGACACAAAATTTCATAGCAAAATTGTGCAGCCATTGGTTACAGCAGATGGCCATGGCTTGGCTGCATGCGGCCAACAGCACCATCAGAATCTAGCCTAACAGTGACCTTTATGAATTATACTGGTCAGATGTTCCCTGTAAACAGGACTGCCATGAAGAAAGTGGAAAAATATAGTGTAAACAAACATAATAACAATAAAATTATAATAATACAGCAAATAAATAACAATAATAATAATAATATTAAAGTTCCACAATAGTACTTTAGAGGGACAGAGTATAAATATAAAAAGTAAAATAAATAAATTCACAAAAAAAATAAACACCACAAAAAACATTCCTCACCAATCTGAAACGAACAAGAAGGTGGATGGAGATTGAGATAGATTTGGTAACAAGCTCCTTTAATTAACCTCTTAAAGTCTGGAGAAGATGTAAAGTTGGATAAAGATCAGATCGTTTTATCTACCACTGTTGTTTCTCTGAAGGTTAGGAGGGAGTATTAGTCTCAACAAGTGAATGTAGCTGAGGTTGATTGGAAAAGTCTACTCTTAAATTGTCTACTCACCAAGATCAAGAATTTAGATCTTGCCCCATGGTAAATATCAGGGATCAACAGGATCTTGTACCTTTAGGCCTCGTTTACATTTCCGTTTTTCACTGACTGACTTTCCACGGACAGCACAGTACCCACTGATTTAAAGTATTTTTTTTTACTGACCGTGGTTGTCATTCATATGTAAGAATCCACATATATTAACGGAACAGCCATCTTCCGATCTCCGCCTTCCTGGGGAGCACATGGTTTATTTCACCCAATCACTTAAACAACAGAGCGGAATTTCGTTATTTTACTCACAAATATAACTGCACCAATGTTTATTAAACTCCCTCATTTTTTTGCATTATAAGAATTATCTTAATTGTGTGTACGATGCTTCTGATTGGAGGAAGGCAACTCTCTGGCCCAAAATATTTGGGAAGGGAATAGCAATGTGGGAGTTATTGAGAAAGATTATGCTGAGGTGGCATCTTACCCCCGTGCAGATTCATAGAAGTAGCTCAGACCAGTGGTGGTTGTGGTCAACAGGTTACTATTTTCCACATATGGTGGGATTGTCCATTAGTCTATCATTTGTGGCAGGATCCCTTCTGCTTGATGTCTAGGATTTTTAGATGTTTCAATAGCTCTGGACCCTTTCCTTGTCTTATGGATAGATAGCATCCCTGAGTCTTATCAGTGTTTAGTATCGCATATTTTATATGTAAATAGAGCTATTATATCCAACTCCTGGAAACTGGCCCCCAGTAACGTCCAATGGGTTCCTTATTCGACATTTGTGCTACGTATATGCCATGGGACAATTGATGGCTCTTCGCTTTCATACGCTGCAGAAATTTAACAGAGATTGGAAACCACTGGTGTATTTCTTGAAAAATATAAAGTATCCATTGGTGACATCCATATATCCCTGATGCCCGAATTTGAGGGAAATGGTTATTTGGACTTATAATTGGTAGCACAAAACTTTTAGAGTTTGATGCTTAGGTTGCTTGAGAAGTAATAGTCTGGGACATGTTTGTCTTTTTGCTTGTTTATTGCTGGTTGTTATGTCATATGCCCCAAAGGATGTATTTTGTACAATTATGAAAATCAACAAAGAATTAATAATAAAAAAAAAAAACATTCCCCACCCAAATCACTATTGCAACACTAGCAAAGACATGATTATGCAAAACTGGTTATGTAATATATAAAAATTTACAGTAGATACTAACAAATACAAAATAAAAAATAAATAATATATTTTATTTTATTTTTCATGCTACCTTACCAATAAAAATAGCAAAATTATATATTTCAAACTATTATCTTAAAAAAGCATTATTTTTTGTGTATAGAATGATACTAAAAGAAGCCTGAATGATTCCTGAAAAAATTACTCAAAAATCATCACTAGCCCAACAAATAAATAAATAGATAATAATAATAATAATAATAATAATAATAATAATAATAATAATAATAATAATAATAATAAGTTATTTATTTATTTATTTATTTATTTATTTATTTATTGGGCTAGTGATATGATTTTTGAGTCATTTTTTCAGGAATCATTCAGTCTTCTTTTAATATCATTCTATACACAAAAATAATTCTTTTTTAGGATAAAATTTTGAAATAAATAATTTTGCTATTTTTATTGGTAAGGTAGCCTAAAGAATAATAATAATATTAATAATAATAATAATAATAATAATAATAATAATAATAATAATAAATGTAGCAATAATAATAATACAAATTATTATTATTATTATTATTATTATTATTATTATTATTATTATTATTATTATTTAGGGTACCTTACCAATAAAAATAGCAGAAATTTATTTTTCAAAATATTATCCTAATAAAACATTACTTATATGTATAGAATGATGTTAAAAGATTAATGAATGATTCATGAAAAAAATTACCCAAAAATCATATCAGTAGTACAACAACAATAAATGTTATAGCCATTAAAGTATGCAAAGTAATGTCCAAACTGTACTGGTCCTAAAGAAGAAAATTACACTGGTCTGGAAATGGTTAAAGAAATTAAGAGGTTGTCCATTGCTATAAAATAAAATAACATTACAAGACAGATGGATAAATAGAGAACTACGTGAAGTGCATGGATACAATTGGAATTGGTTGCTCGGGGGAGGTAGCTCCAAGTGATGGGACGGCCCATGATTAAGGAGGGGCTGAGAATGGGCTGCACAAAGTAGTTCATTATCTGGTCTCTAGAGTATGACTAATAGATAACAATGGTGGATATCCAGGGTACTGATCTTCCTGACTCTATTCCGCAGTTCTTTTTTGTTAATGAGTCGGCTCCATCTTCCACATTGTATTCAGTTTAGGTAATGGTTTATCATCCCAAGAAGATGACTGATCGACCTTGAGTCCTCTCTGTAGCAACATTTGGAATCGGTTTGCACTGGGTATATTCCCAAACGACAAGTCAATTTAGAGACTCAAGAGTTCATCCTGTCCTTTATAATCAAGATGAAAAAAGCGAAGGGTTTTATTCCTGCAGAAGTGACTGATCTCATGTTCCTAATACGCGTTACTCAACTGCTTCAGACAATAAAATTCCAGAGTTGATGTGTTCATTACATAATTGTAACGTGTCCACGATGAGAGTTGTTGTCTGAGCGCCAGGATTCATCATTGTATTATAACACTTGACTGAGCGCCACTCCGGAGAACTTCACTGATCTCACTCCCTGCACGTGCACGCTGTATGCTCCTCACTATACGGCCTCACATATAGCAAAGCTTCACAGAGCCCGTGCAGAGATTTTTTTGCAATTTTTGCTGCTTTTTTGTGCTGTTTTTGTATTTTTTCAGCTTTTTTTTTTTTTAATTATACGACCAGATGATACTGTGATGCCTATAGTGCAATATAAAGTGCACTACTATCAAGGCGTTTATGCTTTTTTTTACACTGAGTTTGGGCATTTTGGCAGTTTTTCAAAATGCGGCATGCTCCAAGTGTACATTTTACCAGCAGAGCTGGAGAGGGTTCAGAGGAGGGCAACTAAAGTAATAACGGGAATGGGTGGACTACAGTACCCAGAAAGATTATCAAAATTAGGGTTATTCACTTTAGAAAAAAGACGACTGAGGGGAGATCTAATAACTATGTATAAATATATCAGAGGTCAGTACAGAGATCTCTCCCATCATCTATTTATCCCCAGGACTGTGACTGTGACGAGGGGACATCCTCTGTGTCTGGAGGAAAGAAGGTTTGTACACAAACATAGAAGAGGATTCTTTACAGTAAGAGCAGTGAGACTATGAACTCTTTACTGTAAGAGCAGTGAGACTATGGATTCTTTACGGTAAGAGCAGTGAGACTATGGACTCTTTACTGTAAGAGCAGTGAGACTATGGACTCTTTACTGTAAGAGCAGTGAGACTATGGACTCTTTACTGTAAGAGCAGTGAGACTATGGAACTCTTTACGGTAAGAGCAGTGAGACTATGGAACTCTTTACGGTAAGAGCAGCGAGACTATGGAACTCTTTACGGTAAGAGCAGTGAGACTATGGAACTCTTTACGGTAAGAGCAGTGAGACTATGGACTCTTTACAGTAAGAGCAGTGAGACTATGTCTCTTTACGGTAAGAGCAGTGAGACTTATGGATTCTTTACTGTAAGAGCAGTGAGACTATGGGCTCTTTACGGTAAGAGCAGTGAGACTATGGACTCTTTACAGTAAGAGCAGTGAGACTATGGTCTCTTACGGTAAGAGCAGTGAGACTATGGATTCTTTACTGTAAGAGCAGTGAGACTATGGGCTCTTTACGGTAAGAGCAGTGAGACTATGGACTCTTTACGGTAAGAGCAGTGAGACTATGGATTCTTTACTGTAAGAGCAGTGAGACTATGGGCTCTTTACGGTAAGAGCAGTGAGACTATGGAACTCTCTCCCTGAGGAGGTGGTGATGGTAAGTTCACTATAAGAGATCAGGAGGGGCCTGGATGTATTTCTGGAGGTAATAATATTACAGGTTATAGTTACTAGAGAGGGGTCGTTGATCCAGGGAGTTATTCTGATGCCTGATTGGAGTCGGGAAGGAATTTTTCCCCTAAAGTGAGGAAAATTGGCTTCTACCTCACAGGTGTTTTTTGCCTTCCTCTGGATCAACTTGTAGGAAAACAGGAAGAACTGGATGGACAGAGAGCTTTTTTCGGCCTTATAAACAATGTTACTATGATATCTCTATAGTGAATGAAAAATGGCCAATGAAGATTTAAAGTGTTATGAGGGGAAAAAATGGTACAAAGTGCAGCAAAAATCGCTAAAAATGCACACCTGCATAAAATTAAAAAAAACTATGAGTGAAGGAAGCCTTACTTGTTGTTGCAGCAAGATTTTGTCATCACCTCAGTCAGTGATGGAAGAGGCAAATTATGAGCAATCTTGGTAAACCTACGCTATGTTTGCTAAAGTAGACCAAGGGCTCTGTAAAGACTTAGGGGGTCATTTATTAAGACCGGTCTTAATAACCCCTATAGCTGGCGGTGGATCTGCCGATTTTATGAAGAGGCGCCGGCCTCTTCATAACTACGGCGTATCCAGCTCCATTCGAAACGTAGGAAAGCTATCTTACATTTAGACCATTTTGTATGCCTAAAACAGGTGTAGAAAATGATGAATGAGATGATCCTGCCGGCCCGCCACCTTCCCATTCCCTGCATACTTTTTTAGACCTGGCGTTTGTGGGGAAAAAGTCGTAGTCACCTGAGGGTCTGCATCAGGGGCTTATATTTCCAGGCAAGTATAGGTGGTATCAGCCCATCATGGTGTTCTCTAGGGTTCAGGGGTGCACTTAGCCTTTCTGCTGCCTAAGGCAAAAAATTGAGACAGTGTAAACCCCCCCCCCCCATCCCTATACCAAATTCTCAACCTAACCCTTCCCTCCTAAAATTGCATAAATAGAGCGCCCCATACCTCTTACATCCAGTGATGTCTCCTCTGATGTAGACGTTCTCTTTCCTCATCTTCTCCATTCAGACCACCATGACGATTTTTTTCAGCCATCTCTCTTCTCTGCAGTTTGACAAAAAGACATCTTAGTTTCCTACTTTTCCAGCATCCTCCCATCTTATGAACAAATCATCCTACCACCTCCAATACTGTCCCCACTGTGCTCCCCAATACTGTACTGCAGAAACAGATAAACCCCCTGAAAATACTAGTACCACACAGATAGTGCCCGCTCCAATAATTATTGGCACACAGTGTCCTAAGATAACTGCACCCAGCCAATAGTGTCCCTGTAAACATGATGCCCCCACAGTAACAGTCCTCCCAAAAGTCACACCAATAGTAATAATTGTCTGCCAGAGCACACTTGGTAGTAATAGTGCTCTTACAATGTCCCCAACATGTCCCCACTGTGCCCCAGAAGTAATAATGCTATCATAGTGCCCATACTAGTAATCATGTTCCCCATAGTCCCCCAGTTGTAATAAAGCCCACCATATTTTCCCCCAGTAGTAATAATTTTCCTTATAATGTGACAGTAGATACATACCCCCTTAAAATAAACACCAGTACAAAAAATGCCCCATTATGTGCGCCAGTACAAAAGATGCCCCCTTATGTATGCCAGTGCAAAAAATACCCCTTCTTAGTGCCTCCAGTTGAGCTAATGTCCCCATAATGTATGCCGGTATAAAATATCCCTATATAATGCCCCCAAGCCAATGCCCACATAGTGCTCCTCTCTGCCCTTCCCCATAGTGCCCCCATAATGTACCAGTATAAAATACCCTTTCTTAGTGCTCCCAGTAGATGCCCCCATAGTGTTCCTCTCCCCCCTTCCCCAAAGTGCCCCCATATAAAATCCCCCTTCCTTGTGCCCTCAGTAGTTACTGCTTCTGTCCTCCCTTCTCCCATAGTGCCCCCCATAATGTGCCAGTATAAAATACCCCTTCTTAGTGCCCCCAGTAGATGCCCCCATAGTGCTCCTCTCCTGCATTGTGCCAAATAAAAAACATAAACACACATACTTAGCTGCATGCCACTTTCAGCGATGTGATGCCAGCCTCTTCGGTCATAGCGCCGCCCGCACCAGCCTCTGATAGGCTACAGGCCTAGTGCCTGCAGACTATCAGAGGAACGGAGAAGGGAGACGCCTCTCCCCTGCCCCGCCGCAGCACCCATCTGTATCTCTTTCCTGAGGACAGCGATACAGATGAATACACTGCCCTGCCACACCCCCCCCAATTATCCCCAGGACCACGCCGCCTGAGGCAATTGCCTCACCTCGCCTCATTGGCAGTGCGGCCCTGCTAGGGCTGCAGTCTTCTAGGTTCTAACATGTGCGATCTGATAACATGATATTTCCTTTGCCGTCACACATTTTGGTACAGAATTGTCTCTGGCCCGCACCCCGCGGCCAGCTGGACACTCTGTGCTGCTCATATGTTTCGTCTGCAGCTCAGTTCCTTTTATTTTAATAAAACAGCTTTCTGTGTGGCACAAAAATAAAGCGACCACAGCAGCTTGTGCGCCTTCATCTCACTTAAAATTAGACCAAGCAATTATATTTGGCTGCACTGATCTCTGCCCAAAACCGCGGTGACGTCCATTAATAATCACATTGTCCGATGTGTGCTCTTGCTTTACATGCTACATAGAAATGAGACCCAGACGTGTTTGCTTCTTTATACTGTACATGCAGTGGCATTGAGAACAGGGTGAGAACCGGGTGAGAATGGGGTGAGAACAGGATGAGAATTGGTAAGAACACAATGAGAATGGGGTGAGAACAGATGAGAATGGGGTGAGAACAGGATGAGAATGGGGTGAGAACAGGGTGAGAATGGGGTGAGAACAGGGTGAGAATGGGGTGAGAGCAGGATGAGAATGGGTGAGAACAGGATGAGAATGGGGTGAGAACAGGGTGAGAATCGAGTGAGAACAGGGTGAGAATGGGGTGAGAACAGGATGAGAATGGGGTGAGAACAGGATGAGAATGGGGTGAGAACAGGATGAGAATGGGGTGAGAACAGGGTGAAGAATGGGGTGAGAACAGGATGAGAATGGGGTGAGAACAGATGAGAATGGGTGAGAACAGGATGAGAATGGGGTGAGAACAGGATGGAGAATGGGGTGAGAACAGGGTGAGAATGGGGTGAGAACAGGGTGAGAATGGGGTGAGAACAGGATGAGAATGGGGTGAGAACAGGATGAGAATGGGGTGAGAACAGGGTGAGAATGGAGTGAGAACCGGGTGAGAATGGGGTGAGAACAGGATGAGAATTGGTAAGAACACAATGAGAATGGGGTGAGAACAGGATGAGAATGGGGTGAGAACAGGGTAGAATGGGGTTGAGAACAGGGTGAGAAATGGGGTGAGAAAAGGATGAGAATGGGGTGAGAACGAGAATGGGGTGAGAACAGGATGAGAATGTGGTGAGACAGGATGAGAATGGGGTGAGAACAGGGTGAGAATGGGGTGAGACAGGGTGAGAATGGGGTGAGAGCAGGATGAGAATGGGTGAGAACAGGATGAGAATGGGGTGAGAACAGGGTTGAGAATGGAGTGAGAACCGGGTGAGAATGGGGTGAGAACAGGAGAGAATTGGTAACGAACACAATGAGAATGGGGTGAGAACAGGATGAGAATGGGGTGAGAACAGGGTGAGAAATGGGGTGAGAACAGGATGAGAATGGGGTGAGAACAGGGTGAGAATGGGGTGAGAACAGGGTGAGAATGGGGGTGAGAAAAGGTGAGAATGGGGTGAGAGCAGGATGAGAATGGGTGAGAATGGGGTGAGAAAGGGTGAGAATGGGGTGGAACCGGGGTGAGAATGGGTGAGAACAGGATGAGAATTGGTAAAGAACACGATGAGAATGGGGTGAGAACAGGATGAAATGAGGTGATAACAGGGTGAGAATGGGGTGAGAATGGGGTGAGAACAGGGTGAGAATGGGTGAGAGCAGGATGAGAATGGGTGAGAAACAAATGAGAATGGGGTGAGAACCGGATGAGAATGGGGTGAGAACAGGATGAGAATTGGGGTGAAACCAGGGTGAGAATGGGGTGAGAACAGGATGAGAATGGGGTGAGAAACAAGATAAGAATGGGTGAGAACAGGGTGAGAATGGGGTGAGAAAAGGGTGAGAATGGGGTGAGACAGGGTGAGAATGGGGTGAGAACAGGGTGAGAATGGGTGGAGAACAAATGAGAATGGGTGAGAACAGAATGAGAATGGGGTGAGAACAGGATGAGAATTAGGGTGAGAACAGGGTGAGAATGGGGTGAGAACGGATGAGAATGGGTGAGAACAAGATGAGAATGGGTGAGAACAGGATGAGAATGGGGTGAGACAGGATGAGGATGGGGTGAGAACAGGGTGAGAATGGGGTGAGACAGGATGAGAATGGGTGAGAACAAGATGAGAATGGGTGAGACAAGATGAGAATGGGTGAGAACAGGATGAGAATGGGGTGAGAACGGGGTGAGAAGGGTGAGAACAAATGAGAATGGGGTGAGAACAGGATGAGAATGGGGTGAGAACAGGATGAGAATTAGGGTGAGAATTAGGTGAGAATGGGTGAGAACAGGATAAGAATGGTGAGAACAAGATGGAATGTGTGAAACAGGACGAGGAATGTGTGGAACAGGATGAGATGGGTGAGAACAGGGTGAGAATGGGGTGAGAACAGGATGAGAACAGGATGAGGATGGGGTGAGAACAGGGTGAGAATGGGGTGAGAACAGAGAGAACAGGTGGATGGGGTGAGAGAACAGAGAGAGAGAACAGGATGAGAAGGGGTGAGAACAAATGAGAATGGGGTGAAGAACAGGGGAGAACAGGGGAGAATGGGTGAGAAAATGAGAAGTGGTAGAACAGGATGAGAATGGGGTGAGAACAGGATGAGAATCGGGTGAAATAGGGTGAGAATGGGGTGAGAACAGGATGACAAGGGTGAGAACAAGATGAGAATGTGTGAGAACAGGACGAGGATGGGTGAGAACAGGATGAGGATGGGTGAGAACAGGGTGAGAAGGGTGAGAAGGATGAAGGGTGAGAACAGGGTGAGAATGGGTGAGAACAGGATGAGAATGAGTGAGAACAAATGAGAATGAGATGAGAAAAAGATGAGAATTGGGAAGAAAAGGGTGAGAATGGTGAGAACAGGAGAGAATGGGTGAGAACAAATGAGAAGGTGAGAATGGGGTGGAACAGGGTGAGAAATGGTGAGAACCCTTGCAGCTGATAATTTTATATCCATTGGTTTAGAAACATTCAGGAAATATTCCTTGCTTCACTTCAGCACGTTAGTAAGTTAAGCCTACATAAAAGTGGAGTACCGCTTTATGATTCTGTGTATTATATGAGTGAGAGGCATTACAGATATAATATGAGTGAGCAGGCTATACAGTGTTATATTACAGAGTTATGGTGACAGGCTCATAAGTTATCATATGAGTGAGTGAGCTCATGCAGTGTATTATATAGAGTGAGTATCTGCAGTATTATATGAGTGAGTAGTGCTCAATGCAGTGTATTATTGAGTGAAGTGGCTCATGCAGTGTATTATATGAGTGTGCAGTGTATATATGCGAGCAGTGCTCATTGTATAATGAGTGAGTAAGCTCAGCAGTGTATTATATGAGTGAGTAGGCTCATGCAGGTATTATATGAGGAGTAGGCTCATGCAGTGTATTATAGAGTGATAGTCACGTGTTATTATGAAGGAGCATCCTCATTGCAGTGTATGAGTGAGCAGGCTCAGTGTATTAGTATTATGAGCAGGCCATGCAGTGTATTTATAATGAGCAGGCTCATACAATGATTATATGAGTGAGCAGGCTCATGCAGTGTATTATATGAGTGAGCAGGCTCATACAGTGTATTATATGAGTGAGCAGGCTCATACAGTGTATTATATGAGTGAGCAGGCTCATGTACAGTGATTTATAGTGAGCAGAGCATGCAGTGTATATATGAGTGAGCAGGCTTACAATACAGAGTAGTATACAGAGTATTATGGTGAGCAAGTGAGCAGATATAATGACAGGTATAAAGGATAATATGAGTGAGTGAGCTCATGCAGTGTATTATATGAGTGAGTAGGCTCATGCAGTATTATATGATGAGTAGGCCATGCAGTGTATTATAAGTGAAATGCATGTGAGCAGGCTCATGCAGTGTATTATATGAGTGAGCAGGCTCATGCAGTGTATAATATTATGAATGAGCAGGCTCATCAATGTATGTATAATGAGCAAGCTCATGCAATGTATTATATGAGTGAGCAGGCTCATACAGTGTATTATATGAGTGAGCAGGCTCATACAGTGTATTATATGAGTGAGCAGGCTCATACAGTGTATTATATGAGTGAGCAGGCTCATGCAGTGTATTATATGAGTGAGCAGGCTCATGCAGTGTATTATATGAGTGAGCAGGCTCATGCAGTTATTATAGTATAGAGGTGAGCAGTGCCTACAGTGTATTATATGAGTGAGCAGGCTCATACAGTGTATTATATGAGTGAGCAGGCTCATACAGTGTATTATATGAGTGAGCAGGCTCATACAGTGTATTATATGAGTGAGCAGAGCTCATCAGTGTATATATATGAGGAGCAGGCTCATACAGTGTATATAGATGATGAGCAGGCTCATACAGTGTATTATATGAGGAGCAGCTCATACAGTGTAATTATATGAAGTGAGCAGCTCACAACAGATGTTGATTATATGATGAGCAGGCTCATACAGAGTATTATATGAGTGAGCAGCTCATACAGATATATATGATGGAGCAGCTCTATACAGTGTATTATATGAGTGACAGGCCATACGTTATATATGATGAGCAGCTCATACAAGTATTATATGAAGTAGCAGGCTCATACAGTGTATTATCATGAGTGAGCAGCTCATACAGTGATTATAGAGTGGCGAAATGAAGTACAGTCACAGAACAGTCACTATAAGAAAATACATTCACTACAGATACTCATGCACCTTTCAACAGGTCAAAATAAAAATTTTGTGGAGTTCTTCTTAAGTACTGATTGGTTATTTACATTTTATTTATTATATTACCTTCTATTTCCCTTGTAATGTAGTTACCATAAGCAGTGCCATAGTTTTGTGTCCACCAGGCCACATTCCGGAGTGGTTAACTCACAGGATATGCATACTGCACACTGGATATCCTTAGAGGTAGGGGCTTAAAGATAAAACCTTTGGGCACAAAGACAAAGAACTCAGCTCCAAAGAGAACATCATCCAAGTAGAATGTTGTAGGTTACGATTACTCTCTTGTATTACCATAGGGCGTAGCCATGTGCAATTTTGGTAGCGTGCTGATGGAGCTCCCACGCTGTGTTACAGGCCAGGAGATTGTTTACCTTTACCATTCTGTATGTGATTTGTCTCTTTTATATTTTTTTCAAAATCACATTTAGTAAATGATTTTATTCACTTAGCCTGTGTAAGCTTATTCTATTCTCAAATCTTTGAATTAAAGGTTATTATAGGTTACAGGTTATTACTGAATTATTCAATAAGAAATAGACCCTAGGGGGAAAGTAACTGGTCCCAAACCCACCTTTAAATGGGCTTGTCTTCTGCTGCACCTATGGGGCTCATTATTGTGTCAGAACCTGAGCCTACAAGATACATCTTTAGTACTCCAGTGGAGCAGTCTGACCATAGGATGAGGAATATCAATACTAAAAAGCTCTGGAGATACCAGCCCACTAACATTCTAACACAAAACATTGGACTTGACCATTTTCACCATTGCCACCATTGACCAGCATCAGTGGTGCCACCTTCGCTATCTTTACATGGCTTCAACATATAGAAAGCTCTTATCCTGAGGAAAGGAATATGGGTTCATAAGTACCCTGCATATATACAATGCCATTGTTTTGTGACCACCGGGCCCCATTCCCTAGTTGTTAACTCACAGGACATGTGTACTGCACACTGGATATCATTGTGGTAGGGGCTGAAAGATATAACCTTTGTGCAAAAAGACAAAGAGCTCCAAAGAGAACATCATCGAGGTAGGATGTTGTAGGTTACTATCGCTCTCTTGTATTACCATGGGGCATAGCCATGTGCTATTTTGGTAGAGTGCTTATGGGAGCTCCCATACTGTGTTGCAGGCCAGGTGATTGTTATTTACCTTTACTGCTCTGTATGTGATTTGTCTGTTTTATATTATTTTAATACCACATTTTGTAAATTTATTTATTCACATAGCCTGTGTAAGCTTATTCTGTTCTCAAATCTAGAAGATTCCTTCATCACACTGGACCCAGTAGGGCTCAGGAGCCAGATTAATTGACATTTGATATCCAAAGCAGAGCAAAAATAATGGAATGTGTTAATAGAAATGCCAAAGGGCAAGTGAGCTGATGGCAAGCTCAAAGTAATCTTCTGCAGATGACAAGGCTCACCAGTGGACCCTTAGCCGAACTACTGGTACTATTGTACTGGTGAGGTGTCTTCATTAGGCTGCTTGTCCAGAAGTGCAGATCTTGAGAAACACGGAAAGGTTGTGTGGATGTAGCAGAACAGGAGGACAGAGAGATTGAAGGCTGGAGTAGCAGAGCTGGAAATCCAATACAGCAGAGCTGAATAGAAGACTTATGTAGCAGAGTTGATGTAGCAAGTTCACTGAGGACTAGTGAAGCACAATTATATTGTGTACCGGTGTGGCAGAGTTATTGAGAGATCAGTGTAGCAGAGCTGTTGCAGCAGAGATGATGAAGAGTAACTGGTGGCCAATAACAGGGGTATCTGTGTTGGGTTTAGACAACCCTATGGATTGACATAATTTATTTATGCAGGGTTACCATTGCAACTCACCACACAGGAGAAGAACTTGAACTGGCCGGACATGGGGAGAGAGCAACACTGGATCTGGGACAGGTGAGGAATGAAACTGGTCATTAACTGATGTCTTCAGGGGCCAATGACCTCCTCCGTATACTCCTGGTGGTAACTACAGATCTTCCTGACATGGGGATGTAGTCATGACATTCAGGACTGACTTCGGCCATAACCTTTGTGGATAAAGTTCTCACCTCTGCACTTTAGGTTTCAAAATATTTGGCCAAGGATGCAAGCACCCCCCCCCCCCCCCATCCTCAGCATGCTTCTTGTCTTCTCTACACATGGAGAACTAAAATAGCGCAGATGTAAACGCACGAGGTAAATATTTACCTCACGCCTCCCAAGCTTGTTTTGCAATGAAATATTCAGGAGTTAAGCAGCACATGGGCGATGGCGAAATAAAGCATTCCCACGGTTTTAGCCTCGTCATTTCAGGGAATGGTGGGACTGTAATCGTCAGGAAGCACAGGCGGTGATGTATCGCGGCAGAACCCAGACTGGTGGAGCAGAAGAGTTCAGCCGGACATCTGCTCAACATTTATAGATCCAGTACTGTTGAAATGAAAACCACCTGAATGTAATGGACCCGTGAAGAGAGTGGAGATAATATCATGGGATGGAGATGAAATGATATTCTGAAAAGTCTCCTTATCATTTTCACGTATCCGCTGTCTGATTTCTGGTTTTAAGGTGGTGACTGAAATCTGGGTTCATTGAGGGGTAAAAAAGCCAGTAGTCAACATCAATGTCAGAGACAATTACAGAGCATTTCTCCTTTAAATGGTTGTGCCACAAAAAATGTAAAAAAAATGAAAGTCAGACATCATATAGAACATATGCAGTAACCCAGAATATCTGCAGATTGTGACGTGATGTCATGCTATGTATTGTAGCCAGCATAAATAGCCATAGATTTCACAGCCGGGATTAAGAATCCTGGCTAAGTCCTTGTAGGATCTTAGGTGTGGACTGGCTCCACCCCTTTAGTCTTGTCTAGAGGAAGCTGTGACTGGTGCTCCTCCTTCTTAAGCCCGTAAGGCTACAAAGACTCATCAGTCTCTACAGGATCTATAGAGGAGAGAAGGAGTAAGACAAAGGTGAGAACTACAGAACCTAGAGTCTGCTCTGCTGTCTAAAGCTGCCACAACTTTACTGCAGTGAGGGAGACTGTTAAAACACTCTTCACACCTGGACATAACCTGGTCTGTTGTATCTCTAAAACCCTGCATCCCTCAGTGGGCATTACGGTCACCAGTATGGTTGTCCACCATACATTCTGCAGAAAGTGACTTGAGACACATAGAAAGGGAAGAGGTCATGGCCATAACTCCCATCCTTGCCTAAATCCATACATCATTATCTGGGAAGAATTGCACTGTGTACAGTTGGAAATGTGTTTTGCTGTCGTTGGATGTACTACAACTCCTATTTTGCACTTCTGTGAAGAGAGATGCTTATTCTGCTACATCTGGCCTGGTTACTGACTCCCACACCATATTCCAGCCTTTGCAGTCTACAAGCCCTGCATTGCACCCATACAAACACTCAACATTATGGGCAACCCAACTACCATAGGCAGGAGACCCAGAATCAGGGAGTGCCCCGGGGGAAGAAAGGGCGCACCCTCCTTTCATTGCATGGCCCTAGGGAGCAACAGTGTGAGGAAAGCCACTGTGATTGACTGTAACAGTCAGAGCCAATACCACTCCCATCCTCTGCTCCGGCTCCTCCTGGGCTTGCTGGGAGGGGGAAGGGGGGTCGTAATCTCTCAGAGGGTGTGTCCTTTCTGCTTAAGCTCTCTTCCTGTTAAGCTACATTCATTTTTGGGGTATATCCAGCAGTCCGCTCTTGAAAAGATCCAATTATAGTCAATGGTGTCCGGCGGTGAACAGCACTACCTAGCAATGCCGGATCTGGTGATCTCTGGCAGGCTGTTCTTTGCTGGATACATATGTTGGAGATGTGAACGTAACCTGTCCCAGTTGCAAATAGGGTTGGTGAAGGTTGAAGTATGGAACTGAGCATGTGTGACCACCCCAGTGAGGTGGACAGAGAAATAAGGAACAAATAGCAGGTGGAGCTATAAGATACATTTTATTGAACAACTCAGTGGCTATATTATTACATTTTTAATTACCAGCAATTGCAAAAGTATTCAGATCCCGATGCTGGTTTTGTAGAATATTTTTGATGGGACAACCTCTTTAAAGGATTCAGGGGAATGGCTACATCCGGGGTATCTCTGGGGGCCCAGCAGTTCCCGAAAACTAACCTTAAATACACATAGAAAGGATTGCCCCCCAAAAGCTTCTCTGCCACATCAGAGTTGTGATGGTGGGCCATGGTAATAGCGGAGATCTTGGTAGACTCTTGCATTGGAGTCCAAGAAATTTGAACTCAACCTCGTCATACATTGGCCAATGTGGCCCAACACATCAAAAGTGAGCCACAAGCATATGACATCACATTTCCCAATGTATCCTCATAGAAGATGAAGTGCAGACAGGGAGGATTCTCTTTGGTTTATGCATTATGCGCATATGGCGTCCTGTCCCTTTAATGGACCCTACCCCCATGCCAGCACATCTTTCTGCACTGCACATGTTGATATTAATAGCCAAGGTGGATCAGATACCCAATCTCACCGCCCCAGTCAATGCTGGATATAGGTTTCTTCTCATCACCTGCTGTAAAGCGCAGAGCCAAGCACATCCAGGAAAGTGGTTGCCTGGGTGAGATGTAAGTGGTTTCCAGAAAGAATCCAGGCCCCATTTCCTCAGGAAGTTCCTGGAGAGTTTGTCTTAACTGTTGATTGAAAGTCATTAAGATTTGGAACCGTCAAGAAATATCAGCGGCAAAGACCAGGCAAGAAGATCAGATGTGGAGACGTCTTACACGTGGCTCCCTTCCTAAAACCTCTGCCGTGCAGATCCATTTACAGTACATGAAAACTTATAGGAAAAATCTAACATCTACTTTATGCTGTGATATTTCTTGAAGGGTCTTTTTTTCTGACTTTTCATCTTCTACAGAAGTCTCCATTGATGAGTAGTGAACTTCTTGTAACCATGGATAGAGAAGCTGGTGGAGACCATAATCCTTCACCAGCCATGGAGATAAAGGATCAGTCTTAAAGAAGAACTCCCGCGAAAATTTTTATTATCTGACCTGTTAGAAAGATGCATGATATAATCTGTAGTGAATGTAATCTTCTCATCAGAGACTGTATTTATGAGTTATCCCCTCTTTTCTTATTGTAGTGGGGTCATGTGACCAACTCCCCGACCTCCAACTGACCCAGGACAGGAAGCCAGTTACTGCTCTATTCATTCCTATGAGACTGAAAGTGAGGCTCCCATAGGAATACACAGAGAAATAGACTTCCTGTCCACACATAAGATGCTGTGTTATCTGGTGAGTCTGATTGCTGGTCACATGACACAGAGGAGAAACATCAGGGAGATATAACTTACAAATACAGACACTGGTAAGAAAATGACATTCACTACAGATTACATCATGTACATTTCCAGCAGGACTTGGAATACATTTTTTTGCGAGAGTTCTTAAAGGGTTTCTGTCACCAGTTTTTTCGGTATGAATCAGTCAAGTGTAAAAGGGGTCCTCTTTTTGAAAAGTTGCCCTAGTAATAGCTTGCACTCCTCCTTTGTAAGGAGCAGTATTCTTAAAGGGTTTCTGTCACCAGTTTTTTCAGTATGAATCAGGCTGACATTAGAGATGTGCTAATGTCACCTGATTCAAAATATATATCTGTTTTATTTACTGGTGCCCCCATTTTTATATAAAATGAACTTTTACTTTATGCTAATAAGGCCTCTAGGTGCAAGGGGCGTTACCCCTGCTCCTAGAGTCTCTGTTGATTGACAGGACCAGGCAGAGAAGAAACACTCCATTCACCATAGCTTGCAAGGACCTTCAATGATGTCATGACCATGTGATCAGTCACATGGTTAGGATCACACAAACAGCCTGTCTCCTCCTAAACCATGTGACTGATCACATGGTCATGACATCATTGAAGGTCCTTGCAAGCTATGGTGAATGGAGTGTTTCTTCTCTGCCTGGGCCTGTCAATCAACAGAGACTCTAGAAGCAGGGGTAACGCCCCTTGCACCTAGAGGCCTTATTAGCATAAAATAAAAGTTCATTTTATATAAAAATGGGGGCACCAGTAAATAAAACAGATATATATTTGGAATCAGGTGACATTAGCACATCTCTAATGTCATCCTGATTCATACCGAAAAAACTGGTGACAGAAACCCTTTAAGAATACTGCTCCTTACAAAGGAGGAGTGCAAGCTATTACTAGGGCAACTTTTCAAAAAGAGGACCCCTTTTACACTTGACTATAGTGTCCATGTGATATTTCTTGAAAGTTAATAATTTTCATGACTTTTCCTTTTCTTCAGAAGTCTCTATAGACCACCGATACATCTGGGACAAAGTTCTAGTATATAGGTCCTGTTGGAACATGGAGAGATATCAGAGTAGGTTCTGATCCAAAAGAGGTCAACATACTGTGGTGGATGGTTACAACTTATTTTGATCATAATTTACAGTACTTTCTAAGAACCTCATTTTAATTTTATAGAGTAAACATAGCATTAGTTTGTATATTGTATCTTTGAAGAGTGCTGTTGCATTGGGTTTTGCTTTTTCTATTAATTTTGGATATTTGGTATGGTTTTTGGCCCAAATATAGCAATTGGCAATGTTTGGTTATGTTTGTAGTAAGAAAGTTCAGATACATTGTAAAGTAGCATGAAACCCTTTAAATTACTACACCTTTAGTAAGTCAACAGGTGCCAAAAATGTCCAAGATCTAAAGGGTTGTGTCAGCACTGGACTTTGGATCCTTGGGTCCACCAGAGGAGAGGATTCTGATGAGTGCCTTCCATTTATACAGAACAAGTGATCATGCAATTATAAGTTACAGGTTATTACTGAATTATTCCATGAGAAATAGACCCTAGGGGGAAAGTAACCGGTCCAAAAGCCACTTCCAAATGGGCTTGTCTTCCGCTGCACCTATGGGGCTCATTATTGTGAACCTGAGCCTACTGGATGATCCTCTAGTACTCTGGAACAGTCTGACCCTAGGTTGAGGAGTATCAATACTAAAAAGCTCTTTGAACACAAAACACTGGACTTGACCACTTTCACCATTGCCACCATTCACCAGCTTCAGTAGTGCCACCATCTCTCTCTTTACATGGCTTCAACATATAGATAGCTCTTATCCTGAGGGAGGTAATATGGGTTCATCAGTGCACTGCATATAGGATGCTTTCTTTAAAGAAGAACTCCCACAAAACATTTGTTCTCTGACCTGTTAGAAAGGTGCATGATGTAATCTGTAGTGAATGTAATCTTCTTATCAGAGACTGTATTTGTGAGTTATACCCTCTCTTCTAATTGTAGCTGTGTCATGTGACCAACTCCCTGACCTCCAACTGACCCAGGACAGGAAGCCCGTTACTGCTCTATTCATTTCTATGAGACTGAAAGTGAGGCTCCCATAGGAATGCATAGAGAATTAGGCTTCCTGTCCACACATAAGATGCTGTGTTATCTGGTGAGTCTGATTGTTGGTCACATGAAACAGATGAGAAACCTCAGGGAGATATAACTCACAAATACAGACACTGGTAAGAAAATGACTGTCACGAATGTACTTGCATCAGGTTGCAGGCGTTAGGCTAGGCTTTCAAAAGTGACATAATTTGACATGTTTTCCTCTTGGTTTGGTTGCTGTTTACCACACCCCTTCCCCTCAGCTGTTGCAGGTGTGGTAATTATCTTTCCCCTATTTATCCCTTCCTCTCCCAGTATTCCTTGCGGTTTATACTGCTGACATAGTTGTGTGTGGTGTTGTTCTTAGTTGAGATCCAGTTGCTACAATATCTGCATTAAGATAAGTGTCATTTTCACTTTTGTGTTTATCCTACTTTTCCCTGTTGTGGTTTTGCCTTCTGGAGTCTCCTGTTCATCCGTCCTTTTGGAGGAACGGGTTGACTCTTTCCCCTGTCACTAGCTGCAGGGTTGTACAGGGTCAGTTTGTTATTAGGTTCCTGTGTATGAACTCTCCTACTACTAAGGCCTGTTCATACTGGTAGTCAGCCAGGGCCTAGTTTCAGGGATTCCTGCAGGAGGTGACCATTTCCCTTGTTTGGTCTTTTCCCTTTCCTCTTACGCTTGGTGTGGCTATACCCTCCACACCAGAGCGTGACAATGACATTCCCTACAGATTACATCATGTACATTTCTAGCAGGACATGGAATACAATTTTTTGCGGGAGTTTAAGAACTTTAAGTTCTCTGCTATTCCGGGTTTATATTGAGTCATATCTACATTGGATACAGTGTTGCAATGTTTTACATTGACATTCAGTAAATATAAACAAATTGTATTTGTTTTGTGATAAGTGGTCATGAGTAAATCCAACATTACTAAGCGTCTAATCTTGCCCTCGCTTTGTTGACAGGGTCTGTTTGAGCCGTAGGTGGGTGAAACGTTGCGTTGTCATGAAATGATGTGTAACTCAGGAAGTCATATTCAGCATTATCGATGTTTCCTCCTCTCAATTTCCATTCATCACGAAAACAAAAGGTGCAGTAAATGGCTACAGCCGTGGAGTTTCCAAGAAGACAACGGTTTGTTGATGCAGTTCACAGTGTGGGTGGCAGGAAGAGCTCTATTAATGGAACTATGTCTAACATTAGTCAGAAGTCACAAAAAAATGAAGGTTTGGTGCCAGCGGGACAGATGCTTTGTTATATCTTTACATCTCTACAACAAAATGAAAATGAAATCCTCTCTTTGCTCTTTGAACACTTGTTACCACCTCCGGATCTTGCAGTAAACCACTAAATCCTGTGAATCATCCTAAGTTGAGTCCCTTGAAAGGTTCCAGTGACGCAAAGCCAAAAAAAAGTGGGAGAGAATGGTGATTCAGCTCCTGTTTGTTTCGCTCCCGATGAGGTTGATTCTTGGAAGACTAGTGAAGAAAGCCTTGGAGCCTGTCCCAAGCCAAAAAATAGAGATGTGACCTCAAAATGGCATGGGGAAATATCCAAGTCAAAGGGGAAAAGATTTTTTAAAGTGAAAGATACAATGTTACCATAGATGTTTTTCCAAGATGATCCATACTTAAAGAGGACTATCAATGGGCATGAGCAAAAGGGCTCAATTGCATTTGGGAAATGGTACCAATTATGGAGCTACAGGACACAAACTCTAAATCAACCCATTTGACTCCTGACATGTCTGTTTTAATAGCTTCATGCATTCTCCAGGTAATAAGAATTCTGCAGCATCTATTCTTATGTCTCTATGTTGTTCCATTCCTTTATTATTTCTACTAGAAGTTATGAATGAATTGCTAGCAGTCTGCAGTAAGGGTACAGAGGGGAGGTAACCAGTTGGGGGGGTGTCCCTGCACAGTCTGACAATGGCAGCACTGATTGGATAGAGTGAGTCTGTGCCCTCCCCTCTGTTCCCTTACTGCAGACTGCTAGCAATTCATTCATAACTAGAAAAATGATGTTTTATTACATGCAAATGAGCCTCTAGGAGCAAAAGAGGTGTTGCCAATACACCTAGAGGCTCTAATCTCTCTACAACCTCCTCCCCCTCTGAACTTTCATCGACAGGACCAGGCAGTGAAAACTGTATAACACCAGGCAGTTGCAGAAAGAGCAGAGCCTCTAGGTGTAATGGTAACGCCCCCATTGCTCCTAGAGGCTCATTTGCATGTAATAAAACATCATTTTTCTCAGCACTGCGGGCACATATGAACATGGGACCAACACAGATGCCTTCAGCTGCCAAGTGCACATGTACCAGGTCAGCCAGTGTCATAGGTACAAATCTGCTGACAGATGCCCTTTAACCCCTTCACCCATTTTCACGTACATGTACGTGAGTGAATGCGGCTCCTTGCCGCATCCTCACGTGCATGTACGTGATAGGATCGGGCGGGTGCAGGAGCTGCACCCGCCCAATCAGCAGCACGGGCCCGGCTGTTGCCGATAGCCAGGCCCCTGCTGCATCCCCCGACATCGCTGTCTGCGGTGATGCCGGCGGATTAACCCCTCACACGCCGCGATCACCGCTGACCGCGGCATGTGAGGGGTCTGAGAGAGGGAGGGGGCTCCCTCTGACCCCATCGGCCCCCTGCCAGTGCAGCGCGTGGCAACTCCAACGTCTCGCACAGGCATCGGAGCTGCCATGTACGGAAGCCTAGGGGATCCAGCCTGAGGGCTGGGTCTCCTAGGCAACCTGTCAGCGTCTCACACAGTGAGACGCTGACAGTTCAATTCAGTTCAATACAAAATGTATTGTACTGAATTGAAACAGGGATCAAACCCTGAAAATGTGAAGTCCCATAGTGGGACAAATGTAAAAAGTAAATAAAAGTGAAAAAAAGTTTTTTTTAAAATTAAAAAAAAAAAAGTTTCAAGTAAAAAAAAGAAAAAACGCCCCCTCACCATAAAATAATGTTTTTTTAAAAAAAATAATAAACAAAAAACACAGATATTGGGTATCGCTGGGTCCATCACAAAGTGCTCTATAAAAATATCACTTGATCTACCACCTCAGGTGAATGCCGTAAAAAAAAAATTTAAAAAAACTGAGCAAAAATGCCATTTTTTGGTCACCTTACATCCTAAAAAGTGTAATTACAAGCGATCAAAAAGACGTATGTACCCCAAAATAGTGCCAATCAAACCGTCATCTCTTCCCGCAAAAAATGTCACCCTACCTAAGACATTCACCCAAAAGATTAAAAAAATATGGCTTTCAGAAAAAGGAGACACTAAAACATGATTTTTTTTCTTCAAAAATGCTTTTATTGTGTAAAACTGAAATAAATATAAAAAAGTATACATGCTAGGTATCACCACGTCCGTAAAAACCTGCTCTAGAAAAATATCATATGATTGATGCCCTCAGGTGAATGCCGTAAAAATAAAAAAATAAAAACTGTGCTAAAAATGCAATTTTATTTGTCACCTTCATCACAAAAAGTGTAATTCCAAGTGATAAAAAAGTCATACACACCCCAAAATGGCACCAATCAAACCGTCATCTCTTTCCGCAAAAAATGATACCCTACCTAAGACAATCGGCCAAAAGATTAAAAAAATATGGCTTTCAAAAATGGAGACACTAAAACATGATTTATTTTTCTTCAAAAAAGCTTTTATTCTGTAAAGCTGAAATAAATGTAAAAAAGTAGACATATTAGGTAACTCCACGTCTGTAATTACTTCCTCTATAAAAATATTATATGACTTACCCCCTAAGGTAAACACCATAAAAAAATAAAAATAAAAACTGTGCAAAAAATGCCATTTTTTGTCACCTTTCATCACAAAAATTGTTATATCAAGCGATCAAAAAGTCATACACACCCCAAAATGGTACCAATCAAACCGTCATCTCTTCCCGCACATAATGAGCCCCTACATAAGATAATCGCCAAAAAAATAAAAAAAATATAGCTTTAGGAAAATAGAGATGCTAAAACATGATTTTCTTTTTTAAATGCTTTTATTGTGTAAAACTAAAATACATAAAAAAAAGTAGACATATTAGGTATCGTCGCGTCCTTAAAAACCTGCTGTATAAAAATATCACATGATCTAACCCCTAAGGTGAATTTAATAAAAAAACTAAAATAAAAACTCTGCCTAAACGACCATTTTTTTGGTCACTTTGCCACATAAAGTGCAATATTGAGTGATCAAAAAATCATATGTACCCAAAAATGCTACCTATAAAAACGTCAACTCATTCCGCAAAAAATGAGCCCCTATACAAGACGATCAGCAGAAAAATAAAAGAAATGTAGCTTTTAGAAAATGAAGACTCAAAACATAATTTTTGTTTTGAAAAATGCTTTATTATGTAGAACTGAAACAACAACAAAAAAATACACATATTTGATATTGTCGCGTCTGTATCAACCTGCTCTATAAAAGCAAAACATCATCTATCCTGTCAGGAGAACTATGTAAAATACAAAAAATAAAACTGTGCCACAACAGCCATTTTTTTGTTACCTTGCCTCACAAAAAGCGTAATACTGAGCGATCAAAAATCATATGTACCAAAAAATAGTACCAATAAAACTGTCACCTCTTCTTGTAGTTTACAAAATGGGGTCACTTTTTGGGAGTTTCTACTCTAGGGGTGCATCAGGGGGTGTTCAATGTGACATGGCAACTTAAAATTATCCCAGCGACATCTGCCCTCCAAAATCCATATGGCGCTCCTCTCCCTCTGCGCCCTGCCGTGTTCCCCTACAGCAGTTTACCACCACATGTGGGGTGTTTCTGTAAACTGCAGAATCAGGGTTAGGCCTCTTTCACACGACAGCATTTTTTGCGGGCTCCGATCCGCATTTTTCACATGAAAAATGCGGACCCATTCATTTCTATGGGCCCGCAAAAAATGCGGGCAGCACACCGTGTGCTTTCCGCATCCGTTGCTCCGTTCCGTGGCCCGCAAAAAAAAGTAGAGCATGTCCTATTCTTGTCCGTTTTGCGGACAAGGATAGGCAATGTTACAGTGGATCCGCAAAAAATACGGATGCCATACGGACGCCATCCGTTTTTTTTGCGGATCCGCAATTTGCGGACCGCAAAACACAACGTTCGTGTGAAACAGGCCTAATAAATATTGAGGGTTTTTTTGGCTGGTAACCCTTGCTGTGTTACAGGGACAATAAATCAAAATGGAAAATGTGCAAAAAAAAGTGAATTTTTGAAATTTCACCTCCATTTTCCTTTCATTCTTGTGGAACACCTAAAGGGTTAACAAAGTTTGTAAAATCAGTTTTGATTAACTTGATGGGTGTAGTTTCTAAAATTGGGTCATTTATGGGTGGTTTCTATTATGTAAGCGCCACAAAGTGACTTGATAACTGAACTGGTCCCTGAAAAGTGGGTTTTGGAAATTTTCTTAAAAAATTTTAAGAATTGCTTCTAAAATTCTAAACCTTCAAAAACTTCCTGAAAAATAAAATGATGTTTACAAAATGATGGCAACATGAAGTAGACATCTGGGAAATGTACAGTAACAACTATTTTATGAGGTATCACAATCTGCTTTAAAAGCAGAGACATTCAAATTTTAAAAATTATGAATTTTTCCAAATTTTCTGAAAATTTTGGAATTTTTTTATAAAGAAAGGTGAAACATATTGACTCAAATTTACCACTAACATGAAGTACAATATGTCACGAGAAAACAATCTTAGAATCGCTTAGATAAGTAAAAGCGTTCCAGAGTTATTACCACATAAAGTGAAACATGTCAGATTTGAAAAATGTAGCTTGGTCCTTAAGGTGAAAACTGGCTGTGTCTTGAAGGGGTTAAAGAGGTTGTCCCACAAAAAATATTCTACAGTTTTCAAACCAGCTCCTGGATCTGAATACTTTTGTAACTGCATGTTATTAAAAATTCAGTACAGCAACTGAGATATTCAATAAAATCTATCTGTATAGCGCCACCTGCTGTTTGTTTTTTTCTTATTTCTTCAACCTGCTCACTGAGAAGGCCGCACATGCTCAGTTTCATCCTTCAGTTGCCTCCTGAGCTGTGATAGGGAGAGCTGAGACACGCCTCCTGAGCTGTGATAGAGAGAGCTGAGACACGCCTCCTGAGCTGTGATAGGGAGAGCTGAGACACGCCTCCTGAGCTGTGATAGGGAGAGCACGGACACGCCCCCTGAGCTGTGATAGGGAGAGCTGAGACACGCCCCCTGAGCTGTGATAGGGAGAGCTGAGACACGCCTCCTGAGCTGTGATAGGGAGAGCTGAGACACGCCTCCTGAGCTGTGATAGGGAGAGCATGGACACGCCCCCTAAGGTGCAGCAGAAAGGACACTCCCCTTGATCTGTCAGCTTGATATAAATCTAGCAGAGCAATGAATGTGGAGATCTCTGGATCCATGTGAGGTAAGAGCTGGTTCTAGCTTTGTTAGAAAGAGGCTGTCATGGACTATATGATGTCTGATTTTCATTTTCACATTCATAGGCTCCTACTTATGTCACCTACTTACCTAATAATGTCATTTGCTGTAAGTTAATCTACAAACAGAAAGAAAAAGACAGTCAAGCACAAGATTTGTTTGCAGTTCATAACCATAGAGACACATAGGTCTGCCCATGAGCTGCATACACAAAACAGTCAACAAGACCGTTTGCAGGTTGCTTCATTGTATTTCTTCTAGATGTATTGCAGAAATATGATAATAAGTTACAGGAGCGCAACTAAAAATACTTAGGACGTTCATTCTTCCTCTGAGGTGGAGATGGTGATTTGCTACAGATTCAGATTATAACAGAAATAGTCACAGTGTTTTACTGTAAGAATGTTGCATAACAAAAGTTCCGCAGCCGAAACAAAGTTCCTTTCCATTATTTTCTCGCACACTGCTTGACTATTCATCCTGAGACAGGAAATGGCTGAGAAGCAGCAAACACAGAATCCAAATAGACGAGACCCAACAAATTAATAAGACAAATCTGAAAATGTAGTCTAAACTATGGTCATCCTTGAGAAAATTAAAATAACGGAGGTCACACAGCAGAGAAGCTAAACAGTCTGGTATTGTCCCCAGTGCACTGTACGAGACAAACACAACCGGATAAACCTGAGGTCAGAACAAAAATGCTCAAATCTATCTTCACAGAAATGTAATATCAGCAAATGCTGCAACATAATGGCCAATACCAATACATATACCATATACATATGTACCAGAGAATGCTCAAATTATACCAGCACGGTCCATATCACTATATACAAGAAGATGTATAACTTATACCAGCTGCACATATATAATTATTAGAGATGAGCGAGTAGTGAAATATTCGAAAGTTCGAAATTCGATTCGAATAGACCGCGAAATTCGACTATTCGACCGAATATCGAATCCCATTAAAGTCTATGGGAAAAAAATGCTCGCCACTTGGAAATCTCAATTCGACCACTTGGAGGTCACCAAGTCCACCCTGGAACCTCAGAAAAGGATGCCAACACTGCTGGAATGCAACTGGGACAGCAGGGGAAGCATGTCTGGGTGCATATAACGCGCCCAAGTCGCACTATTACGCCACTATCACAGCCTCTCAACAATACACTCCAAAGACAATCTAATCTCTCTGTAAAGTGAGACCATACAAGGAAACCTTCTTTCCTCTACATTGCCATGGACCCCAAGCCAAACTAGACAAAAAAGAAGATAAAATTCTGCACCCCTTAAAATCACGTTGCCTATGACAACCACAGATGCATAGGCAAGGGGAAAGCAAATAGACCCCACCCCTAATTGTCATTGTGTGTGTGTGTGTGAAATGTGGTCAGACATGTCTTCTTTAAAATGTAAAACAACTCAAACACATGCAGAAGCCTTAAAATGCCCAAATTGTTGGCGCTAGAGATGTCAGTGACCCGACCTGGCCAGTGTCATGTCTAGCAGGTAAAGCAGTGGGGATTGAGGGATGCGTAGGACCGCAAAAAGGCAGGAAGAGGCCGTGGCTGGCCAGAGGCTCATGGAAAATTGTGGAGGCCAAGAGGTGAGACCTGTTAAAATTTGTGGAGGCCCAAGAGCTCTCCCTTGAGTGAACTCTAAAATTTGTGGAGCCCAAAGGTGAGACCTCTTAAAATTATGTGGAGGCCCAAGAGGAGACCTCTTAAAGATTTTTGTGGAGGCCCAAGAGGTGAGACCTCTTAAAATTTGTGGAGGCCCAAGAGGTGAGACCTCTTAAAGATTTTGTGGAGCCCAAGAGGTGAGACCCTCTTAAAATTAGTGGAGGGCCAAGAGTGAGACCTCTTAAAAATTTTGTGGAGGCCCAAGAGGTGAGCCTCTTAAAAATTGTGTGGAGGCCCAAGAGGTGAGACCTCTTAAAGATTTGTGGAGGCCCAAGAGGTGAGACCTCTTAAAGATTTTGTGGAGGCCCAAAGAGGTGAGACCTTAAAGATTTTGTGGAGGCCCAAGAGGTGAGACCTCTTAAAGATTTGTGGAGGCCCAAGAGGGAGAGACCTCTTAAATTTTTGTGGAGGCCCAGAGGTGAGACCTTTTAAAGATTTTGTGGAGGCCCAAGAGGTGAGACCTCTTAAAGAATTTTGTGGAGGCCCAAGAGGTGAACCTTAAAGATTTTGTGAGGCCCAAGAGGTGAGACTCTTAAAGATTTGTGGAGCCAAGAGGTGAGACCT
>ONZH01020216.1:0-46862 GCA_900303285.1 Rhinella marina
TTCAAAGCTGATTGTGAAAATCAAACTCAGCTTTATTAATGAGTTTAACCTCCAGCGCTTCATTCAGAATGTGCTTAAGTTTACCAGCAAACAGACCAGTGGGATTAGACTCAAGGACCCGATAACACGCAGAGCGTGACACAAGCATTATCATCAAACCCTCTGACAAAGGGGGCAACATTGTCGTCATGGGAGATAAACTGTATAGGGAGATGTGCACCCGGATACTCAATGACTCTGCGTGTTATCGGGTCCTTGAGTCTAATCCCACTGGTCTGTTTGCTGGCAAACTTAAGCACATTCTGAATGAAACGCTGGAGGTCAAACTCATTAATAAATCTGAGTTTGATTTTTTACTCCCCGCACATCCTCAAATGCCGTGCTTTTACTGCCTACCAAAAGTGCACAAAGGCTTTGACCCTCTGAAGGGTAGGCCGATCGTGTCTGGCACAGAAAGCCTTATGCAAAATATTAGCGTGTACGTAGACACCATCCTCAGGCCATTTATCCTATCTCTCCCCTCCCACACCAGGGATTCTATGGACATTATTAAGAAGTTGGATGGTATCTATGCTGAGGAGAACATGCTCCTGGCCTGCCTCGACATTGAGGCACTTTACAGATCCATACCCCATGACAAGGGGTGTGGAGCTGTAACCTCCTTCCTACAGCAACGGGGGACACATTTGAGGATGCACAATGCATTCATGATGGATCTTCTGCGCTTTGTCCTGAAGCACAATGTTTTTCTGTTCAATCGCCGCGTGTACCACCAGCTCAGGGGGGTGGCGATGGGGAGCCCTTGTGCCCCCACCTTCGCCAACCTCTACCTGGGCTGGTGGGAACGCAATATTGTGTTCTCAGATGAAACCCATACCTGGACAGCATATATCCATCTATGGGCATGATTCATAGATGACATCCAGATCCTTTGGTCCTGCAGCAGAGAGGATTTTGATGCCTTTGTCACATTCCTCAATATCAATGACCTCGGTCTGCGATTTACATCTGACATTCACCCCTCCACTATCACGTTTCTGGACCTGACCATTTACAAAGGTCAGGATGGCCTGTTGGGCACACGGTTGTACAGGAAGGAGACAGCGACCAATAGCCTCCTACAATGAGAGAGCTGCCATCCTGTCCCGTTAAAACGTGGTATATCCAAGGGGCAATATCTTCGATTACGGAGGAATTGCTTCTTACTACCCGAATTCAGGGGGGCAGCTCGGGATCTCTAGTCTAGATTCCAAGACAGTGGGTACCCATTCTCATTGATGTGTTCCACCATTCCCTGGCGGTTAATAGGGAGGAGCTGCTGGATCCAAAGGCTCATAAGACAGCGGAGAATACGGCATGGATCATTGCCACCTTTGATGATGTGCATATGGAGATCTGTGACCTACTGCAGCGTTACTGGGGTATTCTCCGTGTGGACCCTGATGTTGGACATCTGGTAGGCGAACGCCCCTTAATTACCTACCGTAGGGGCTGCAATTTATGAGATAGACTGGTACACAGTTTTTATCAGTCTCCCTCAGGTTCCGCAGGCACATGGTTGGGGCATGGCCTCATGGGCACTTATGGCTGTGAGGGGTGCATTGCCTGCTCATCCATCAAGCGGGGCAATACATTCAAAAGCACCTCCACTGGCGAGGTTTTTTCACATTCGCTCCCTCATTATTTGCCACACAACAGGGTTGGTGTACCTGATCACCTGTGTGTGCGGCAAACAATATGCTGGGAAGACCCTGAGTGAATTAAGGCGACGGATTGGGGACCACTTAAAGGGGTTCTGCAATTCATGTGAACGGAGCTTAGCCCCGCCCAGGCCAGTGATACTAGTCGTGATGTCACTGGGCCTGCGGTAAACACAGAGAAGGCCGCGGTGCTCCTGCAGCGCCGCTGCCTTCTCAAACAGCTGATCGGCGGGGGTCCCGGGTGTCGGACCCCCGCCGATCAGATGCTGATGATCTATCCAGAGGATAGATCATCAGTTTGAAAAAACTGCAGAACCCCTTTAAGTGATATACGGAAAGGCTCGGACAATCCAGTGGCACACCATGTGACTGCATGTCACCCCAACCTAGAGCCATAACATTTCAGGGTGTGGAGGTGTTGCAGAGGTCACCCAGAGGGGGTGACTTTGACAGAAAACTTTTACAAAAAGAGGCATACTGGACCTTTAGGCTCCGAACGGTGTGTCCTGAGGGCCTGAATGAGCATATCTGCTATGCATGCTTTTTGTAATTTACCCCCAGCCACTATATCTCTGGAGATTCGGGACCAACATTCTATCGTAGTTGATCCCAGGCATCTTGATCTATGGATATTGTTTATCCGGCATGCTCTCAGCTATTTTATCCTGTATACACTGAACTCTCTCACCAGTGTGCCCTGGTGACATCAACATACTGGTGACATATATTTTTTGTCAGGTAATTATGTAGTCTTGCTGATCTACTGAGTGGACAGTGACACATACTAGTCCCTTAGCCCTCGCATTTGTCATCAATCTGGGGGTCCCCATATTACCCCTAGGGGCTTACATTGGGATGGTGCTGGGGCTTTATTCCTGTCATTAGGGGATATTCTAACCGTTCGGGCATTATGCGTATATCCTTGCATGTGCCCTTTACGGTTATATATTGCCCCTTGGGCTGTTCTCAGGCCCCAGTTGGTATAAGTGTTCTTCGTTTTTATGGCTGATTTAATCGATATCGCCAATATTTACCGCAACTTTAATCCCATTGAAAAGGGTGCAGGACCTGGTGTTCTCTCAGGCAGGCCGCGCCCCCGTTTCCCATTGGTTACCAGCGGAGGTCAGCACCCAGATTGAGGGGAGGAGTTATCCTTTTTAAGAAGCCATGTGCTGCGGCCGCCTCACGGCCATTATAGTGCTGGATGCCGTCGCTCCACCACCAGGAGTGTGCGGCTCTATGTGTTGTCTGTCTTCTTTGTTTGCGGTCCCAACTCCTGAGGAGCCCTGATAAGCAGGGTGAAACGTGTAGAGCATCAGGGAAGTAGGCAGTAATTACATAGCGCTAGGCACGTCAGTTTATTTTCTACTCAGTTAGGGACTCAATGTGTCTGCCACTGAGTAGGATTGGTGGGGCTCAGCGTGCTGCACAACTCCCTGTATCATACATAGGACTTACAACGCCCTGTACCATACAGAGGTGTCACTTTTTGGGACACGGTGCAGTGGCCTGATGTTTAGTGTGTGGCAGCTGTCTCCCTTTGCGTATATTTGACCACCACTGTATATTAGGGATGTAAACCGACGGATTTTATACCAGCGCAGTGTTGCCTATCTATCAAATATCTGCGCCTGCTCTTGGGCCTGTTAGGCAATTTCCCTCCAGTGGTGTTCACTGCCTTTTGTCCCACTCAATAGTTGAGATTTGGCTCTCCTCTATTTACTTTTTAACACAGTATATCAGTAATAAAGACTTTATTGTTTTATTTTTCAACGTCCTTTTTTGGCAGTGACATGTGCACTTAGCTTAGTGGGCATATACCTACCTTTACCTTTTTGCAGTGATTTAATAACTTATTTGAGATGAGGAAATCTCCATTGCATGCTTGTACTTAAATGCCCTACTTTCATTATATAATATCACTGTAGAGTGACCGTTTTAAATTTTCCATAAATTTCACCCAAAAGCCAAATATCCTGAACTTTTTGTGAGTAGTGTATGTAATTTCAGCAACATCATCCCTTAATTTCTTCCCTTCACCTGATATACATCGGTCTTTGGGGCAAATAGCCTGGGTTTTTTTTTTTTTTTTTTTTTTTCCCAAATAGAATTTCTAAAATAAAAAGGATTTATAGTTTTAGTTTTAGCATTCTATTCAGGCAGTTAAATAACACCTTTTTGTGAACACATATTCCTTTATCCCTTTTGTTCCATCAACTCTTGCAAACTTGAAATTTCTATTTTTTTTCATATTTTAAAAAAGTCAGGGCTAAGATGGGAAGGGTGGATTTTTACTGGAAAGGAGTATGTCCTACAATGTGATGTTTTGCACCAAATTTGTGTCACAATTCTGGTGTAAAATTATTTCTCAGAGTGAGCCAACCAATAGTTGGCAAAGAACTAGGCAAAAAAGTCTATCCCTGCACCACTTTTATTATCCAGCCTGAGCCAAAGTGATAGATCTGATGCATATCTAGACAGCCTGTCGTAGTTTATGTCATCTATAGAATTAGCAAATCTGGGCCCGTATGTAGAAAAATCAGCAAAAAAAAGTTTAAAAAAAAACACAAAAACAAAAAAGCTTATTACATTTTTTGGGGGGTAAAAAGGCATACATGCCAAGTTCATGTGTGTAAAGATCCTTAGGGTGGTGTCACATTGTCCTTTTTAGATATTTTATTTTTTGTGACATTTTTACTGTATGTAAACAGTGCTAGCTCCAGATGTTACATGTAAGTCTATGGGAATTATTAAATACAGAACAAATGTGTTTGCTTGCTGCCGTGTTTTCATAACATTCAAGCTTTTTTTGGTCAATGGTGTCTTTTCAAAATTGCAGTATGCTCTAGTTGTGTTACTTATCTCAGTCCTACCTGGACTCCGGCATTTCCCTGGCACATACCACGTTCCCTGACCCCGATGGACTTCTAGGGAGGCAAACTGGAAGAGTAGCCTGAACTGGCCCAGCACACACTCTCTGTTTTCCTTTGCTCAGCCTCCAATGTCATCTCAGAGAGGGTTTTAATGCTACAGGGGACGTTGTTCTCCACTAGTGTACAAAACATCACTTTTGTCAAAATGAACAAAGTATGAATACAGTATGAAAATGGGAGATATGAATATCAATATATCAATATTTCTATTAAATATTAAGAATTAATATTCATAAATAATATTTATATTCTAACGTGAATATTAATATTTTCTATTAATAACGGCCATACCAATATTCACTCACGTGGCTATCAGTACGGTATTATTAATATGGTTACCTCCTATAATGTTCCGTTAAGGTACAATATTGATAATAGCGTCAGATCAGACTTCAACAATCAATATTATAATACAACACAGTCTCAACACACTCACGCTAGACTGTATTGTATTAATCTGTACCTTAACTGTAACGTTTCCCTGTTCCTTTACAACGTACTATTACAATTATATTATTACTGTGCTTGTATAACAGGAATGAAACAGTGCTAATAAAGCAAGCTATTTATTATACACTATGCTAAAGTTACACAAATCACACAATAAAACAATAATATAATAAAAACCAACACCTACCTATTTTTCCCACCCACACTCACATACACACACCAATATACTTTTACCCTCCCACCAACTATCGCTAACTTTCCCTAATCATGGAATGGAAGATTGGGGATGTAGTGCAGGGCTCAGGATGCAGGGTAAGTATAGAGGCAGAAGGGAATTAGGGGTACAGGATTGGTAGGGTACATACTGTACAACCTGCTGCTGCATTCCCAAATCTGGTATCACTGGACTCATTGCAATTATCTGCACAGTTGCAATTCCTTGCAATGTGGCCCGTTTTACCACACTTAAAACATGCTCTTGATCTCCATAGCCAAGCACTGAGAGATTTGCAGTATTTGGCTATGTGCCCTAAACCAGTGCATGCAAAACATCTAATGCTTCCCATGTTTGGTTTAGGGCTGTCCCTATTGCAAAAGTGCTCCTGCCCAAATCTCCTGAACTGTCCATGGCCAGGGATGTACTTTTAACAATTATCTTACTACATTTATGGAGGACTCTGGAGATGCTACTCCTGGTCTTTGGAATAGGATCAGACTTTTGGAAATCTGACCTATTCCTGTCTAACCTCCCCCCTTGCAGGGCAACATTTCAGGAGATTCTGGCCTTGTCTCTACCGAAAAAGAATAGGTCGGCACCACTTTGGCAAAGTAGTTTATGATGTTTTGCAAACTAGATATCAGATGAGATCTAGCAGCAACATCATCATTCAACTTTGCCACCACAGCATCAGTAGATGCTGCCTGTTCCTTAAAGTTCTTGATCTCAGTATATGACTGAGTCAAGTCTGCTTCCACTTCTGCAATATGCTTCTGAAGGGCCATTATCCGTTCCTCCAGCATGCATATCTGCTTTTCCTTATCCACCTGACATTGTACATTCTCTGCCAGTTCTGCCTGTAAGTCATGGACACGTTGTCCATTAACAGCACAGCACTGACAGTGACTCTCAGTGGCCTGAGACACCAATGTACAATGCTCTGGCTTCCCCAGCGTTTCCTCATACATGGACACTAGCTTCGCCAGCATGTGGAGCTGCCTGGACGACTTGTTCATTACTGTCCGCTTGTTAATGCACATCTTGTCAAAACTACAAGCCTGTGCTAACAACATGGACCACAGCATTTCTGCTGACTGGTATGTTGTGGGAAGTATGGGCTTAAAAGAGCTATTCTTACTTAGGTGCTGTAGTGTGGAAAAGTCCATACTCACTTGTTTGGTGGCCATCTGTTCCTCAGTCCCTTCTGTGCTGCTTGGAGAAAGTCCAATTTCCGGAACGCTTTTTCCCGACCAGCGGACTGCTCAGATCCACCCGAACTGCAAGTGATGACTTTCCTCACTCGTTTAGTAGCCAACTGTTCCTCCGTCCCTTCTGTGCTGCTTGGAAAAAGTCCTTGTCCCCGGATCACTTTTTCCCATCCAGCTGGACTTAACCGAACGTTTATCGCTACTTAAACGATATCCTGCGACGACTTTCCTCGCCGTTATCCACGTACGTGCAAAGGAATTGTTAGAAACGTTAGAAAACTGATAATAAACAAAGAATCCTATTTCTGAATTGATTCTGCCTTAAGCCCCACCTACAATTGCGTTACCCATCCGAGCTTCAAGGTCTCAGCGTACAGTATAGCACAACATCGCTACCTGTCCAAGCTTTCCTGCCTATCTTAGCTCACGGTATAACACAAGCGCAGCTATGGCGGCAAAACGCAAAACCAATCACAGAAGATAAGGTTCTGTCGCAGATTTTGTTCCGTGCAATGCCCGAGTAACTGTGTCAATCTTCCCGAACCGTCACAGCTGTGAACGCACAGAATAACACGACACTGACCCGTGTACCAATGTTATCTGTCCACGCTCCCGCAGCCTGATCAGCTCACCGAGGATGACCTCAGATTACCACAAAGCAAAACACGTATACAAAATCGCAACCGTCCCTGGCTCGCCAATGAAAAGGGTGATATGAATATTAATATATCAATATTTCTATTAAATATTAAGAATTAATATTCATAAATAATATTTATATTCTAACGTGAATATTAATATTTTCTATTAATAACGGCCATACCAATATTCACTCACGTGGCTATCAGTACGGTATTATTAATATGGTTACCTCCTATAATGTTCCGTTAAGGTACAATATTGATAATAGCGTCAAATCAGACTTCAACAATCAATATTATAATACAACACAGTCTCAACACACTCACGCTAGACTGTATTGTATTAATCTGTACCTTAACTGTAACGTTTCCCTGTTCCTTTACAACGTACTATTACAATTATATTATTACTGTACTTGTATAACAGGAATGAAACAGTGCTAATAAAGCAAGCTATTTATTATACACTATGCTAAAGTTACACAAATCACACAATAAAACAATAATATAATAAAAACCAACACCTACTTATTTTTCCCACCCACACTCACATACACACACCAATATACTTTTACCCTCCCACCAACTATCGCTAACTTTCCCTAATCATGGAATGGAAGATTGGGGATGTAGTGCAGGGCTCAGGATGCAGGGTAAGTATAGAGGCAGAAGGGAATTAGGGGTACAGGATTGGTAGGGGAGAGAGAGAGAGAGAGAGAGAGAGAGAGAGAGAGAGGTTAGGGGCTCTTGGGATACTTAGACCAATCCTTGCTGGAGCTCTGTCATGGTGACCTTTCCCCATCTTCCTTCAGGTGACTCATTCAGGAGACTGCCTTCTGTGGCCCCCACAGTTGGCTATATTCTATATCTGAGCCCCCTCCCCCTTCAGGTGAAAGCAGTGAGGTGTAGTGATACTAGCCTCACACCCCCTACAGGGAACCTTCTGCTGATAGGACACAGATCTACTTTCTTTTGATCTATTGATCTCATCAGCCTCCATGTCTCCGGACATTGTAACGCCCGCCTGAAAGTTCCTGCTATCAGTAGGTGGTCTTTAAGATAGAGGGAAGTGCATCACACCTATTGAGACAAAAGGTCTATTGAACCATAGTTTAACATACCTATGATACTGTCAACATATGGCCCTATTGTCTTCCCCCCATACCCCAGCAGGCTTATGGCATTCCTGCAGGAGGGGGGCTTTGAATAGAGTGAAGTGAATACTAGTGTATCTGGGCCTTCTCACTACTGGGATTAAAAATATATATATATATATAGGCATATATCTATGGGGAAACTCTTCCCCCTGTAACACTGTATATGAGAATTTTCACACTTCTAGGCAGATGAATAGATTTGCCCTTACTGCTGCTGCTGTCATCATTCCACTGCCATCCACTGCCGCCATCATGCTACATTCATTCTATATCTGCCTGGCATCATGTTCTGTATCATATGGCTGCTGCCACCATCGTTCCATGGCCACTGTATATCTGCCTACCATCATGTTCTGTACACTATGGCTGCTGCTGCCATCACTGCCTCCATCATGCTACTGCCACTGTCTGCCATCATGTTTTGTTTTGTACTGCAAAGCTGCTGTTTCCCCTACTGGTTCTTCTATCACCCCTACTGCCACTACCATTACCACTGTACAGCCACTACTACTCAGGACTGTGAAGCCGGACTCATGGAATCGGAGTTGAAGCTAGTTTTGGGTGAATTTGGCATTAGTATTAATGTACGCACTCCAGATTAAAAAAATATGTTATTAATATTGTGTAATTAATTTATTAATTTTCATATAGATTTAGAAAAATGTAGAAATGATAATCATAAATATATTTTGTGTTCTATCAATCTAAGGCCTTTATTTATCAAAAACTATGATAAATAGAGTGTTCTAGTGGTGTAAGAAAATCAGTTTTCACCTTCCCTTTGTCCTCTCTGATCCTTATACTAAGTATCCTGATTAGAGATGAGCGAATATTAAAATGCTCGTGTGCTCGGTACTCGGTACAAACTTTTCCAAAAGTTTGTATATTCGTCTCAAAAAACGAACCCTATTGAAGTCAATAGGAGATACAAGCATTTTTGCAGGCAAGGTTGCCTAAACACCTGAAAACCTCTGAAAGTGATGGAAACACCGCGGAAATGGATAGGGAACACCAGGGGCAGTATGCATGGAGCAGGCAGAGACAGTGCAAGGAGCGACAGGACCTTGTCCGATAAAGCGTACGCTATTGCTACGTATAATGTACTCTATACGCTGTTGCGTATGAATTCAAGACAGTGAAATCATTACCACTTGCAAGCATAGAGAAGCTGATGTATGAAGTTAGCTTGCACACGTGTGCACAAAATGCTATTATGCAAGCACAATGCGCACTACAGTATACACACTATACTAATGTACGTACGTATTTTGTACGCTTTCGTTATCCCTATCACACGCACACTCTTTCCCTCTCCTAAAACCACAAGGTGTGTGATCCGAGCCCCAAGCGTACGCATATATATAATAGCACGTCACCTGATGCAGGCAGCCAATCACTCCTAGACACGTAGAAAAGGTAGTAGGTCATGGCAGGAGATCCCCCAGGCTTCCCTGCATGTTTATTGGCTAAGAAATAGGCGCTAAACATGCAGGGAGGAGTAAAAAAAAGAAACTACAAATTTCACACGCTACTCGGCCGAATAATGAATACTTACGAGTACGCAAATATCCGTGCGGATAACGAATCTTTACGAATATATTCGCTCATCTCTAATCCTGATACCTGCTCCCTTAGTTACAACATCTGAAACTGTCCTGCACATGTTCAGTAGTAAGTTCCTCCTCTAATGATCAGAGAGGGAAGTTCACCACTGGGCATGACAGTCATCTCAGAACTGCTAGACAGAACAGGAAGACAGCATTAAAGGGGCTATCCAGAAATAAGTCACTTTCAACAAGTACCCACAGACTGCTTCTGCTATGGAAAGAATCATACTAACCTAAACCCCACCGCTCTGGTTCTGCATTCAGACTCCCGTGTGTCTCCCTCTCCTAGTCTGTGGTTTGTTTAATTTGTCCCTGGCATGGGCATCATCATCTGCTCCGCTGTAGCCAATAACTGACTTAAAGGGGTTGTGTCACTTCAGTAAATAGCATTTATTATGTAGAGGAAGTTAATACAAGGCACTTACTAATGTATTATGATTGTCCATATTGCTTCCTTTGCTGGCTGGATTCATTTTTGTACCACATTATACACAGCTCATTTCCATGGTTACAACTACCCTGCAATACAACAGTGGTGGTCCCGTCTGCACACTATACAAAAAAGTGCTGGCCTTTTTGGTGGCTCTGTTCGCGGGAATGCACACGGGCTAGTGTTTTTTCCTATTGTCTGCAAGCACGACCACCACTGATTGATTTCAGGGTGGAAACGAGCAGTGTATAATGTGATGGAAAAATTAATTCAGCCAGCGAAGGAGGCAATATGGACAATCTCAATACATTATTGCCTTATATTACCTTCCTTTACATAATTAATGTAATTTGCTGAAGTGAGACAACCCCTTTAAGCAGTGATGTGTCTCTCGAGGAAGTAAACAAGCCAAAGACCGAAAGATAGACACGTGTGAGCCAGTGTGCAGGACTGGAGCTGCGAATAGCAGGTAAGTATAAATCTGTCCATAGTGGAGACAGGCTGCAGCACTGGTGAAAATGTATTTATTCCCATACAAGCCTTTTTTTAGGCAAACACTGTATATAAAAGTTACACTTTTTACAAATTTCCTTTATTCCCATTTAGACTTTCCAGGACATACATACAGTATATATCTTTTCTAACTTTTTGTGATGACAAATTCAATGATTTCTTACAATTATTAAGTGAATAACTGTTTTTCAGTTATTAAATACATATTGCAACTTACAGGTTTTAGAAAATGTCATGAATTTCAGAAATAGTATATCGATAAATATGGTTTAAGATCTATCTAAATAGTCTGATTACTTACATTACAGTAATAATAAAAAATAAAAATCAAAACAGATGTTACCTTTTTACTACAGTAAATTTGTTATTACTAAATTATTGGCCATTAAAGGAATCAAAACTGGAGTCGGAGCTGGAGTGTGATAGAATGCAGGAGTAAGAACTTTGGTTTTACCGACTCCACAGCCCTGCTGCTGCTGCTACTACTACTACTACTACTACTACTACCCATAAACATCAACATACACACATCTACTGTCTTGTCTTTTCAATGCTATGTTGCTGCTGCTACTATTACTGCCAATATTTAACTGACTAGTAAAGTGCTTAAAGAAGAACTCCCAACAAAAATTTTATTCCATGTCCTGCTAGAAATGTACATGATGTAATCTGTAGTGAATGTCGTTTTCTTACCAGTGTCTGAATTTTTGACTTATATCCTGAAGTTTCTTATCTGTGTCATGTGATCAGCAATTAGACCCACCAACTCACACATAGACTTATGTGTGGACAGGAAGTCTAATTCCCATAGGAATGAATAGAGCAGTGACTGGCTTTCTGTCCTGGGTCAGTTGGAGGTCAGGGAGTTGGTCACATGACCCAGCTACAATAAGAAGAGAGGTTTTTACTCACAGAAACAGTCACTGATAAGAAAATGACAATCACTACAGATTATATCATGCACCTTTCTAACAGGTCAGGGAATAAAATTTTTTGCGGGAGTTCTTCTTTAACTGTCAATAATTAGCCCAGAGAGTATTTTGAACATAAACTGGGGCCTCTTTGTAAAGTATTAAAAAACTGAACTTTCACTTAGATATTTAAAAACTTACTGAGGAACTGAGGAATCTTTCACTAAATTTGTGGAGACCATCAACAATGATGACTTAGGACTTAGGTTCACCTCAATGTGTGATGCCAATCATATTTCGTTCTTAGATGTGTTGATAGAAAGGGATCCGAGTAACGTAATTGCGACAAAGGTTTTCAGAAAAGCTACTGCCTCCTTAGATGGGAGAGTGCTCACCCATACCCACTGAGGAGAGGCATACCGAAAGGTCAGTACCTCAGACTGCGGAGAAATTGCTCCAGCATGGGCGCCTTTAGACAGCAGGCCGATGATTTGTGCTGTAGATTCCATGAGAGGGGCTACCCAGACAAAATCCTGAGGACAGCATTTGAACATGCATGCTAATTAAAAAGGAAATCACTGTTAACCCATAAAAAACAAGGTCATCTATCCAGACAGCCTATGCGCATCATTGGCATTTTTGATAGCACCCATATTGAGGTAAGACGGATCATCACAAAATACTGGGGCATACTGTGTAAGGATCCAGACCTACAGGAAGTTATCGTCCCCTACTAAAAAAATAACATACAAAAAGGGATGTAGGCTTAGGAACAGACTGGTGAATAGCCATCATCAACCTCCACCACAACGGGACAGTTGGCTAGGGGTATGTGATCAAGTCCTAGTCACCAAAAGATTCCTATCCGCCTACACAAATAGTGAATTCGAGATCTGTGATTTTATTAATTGTCAGACGAGTGGAGTAGTCTATCTTGCCAAGTGTAGTCATCCCCTTGACTACATAGGCAAAACAAAGAGAGAACTAAGAAGAATAAATAGGGACCACTTACAATGATATATGTAACAAAAAAGATACATCCATAGCCAGGCATGTGAACCAGATACAGGATGGCAATCCAGCGAGTATCCGCTTTATTGGGATTCAACATATAGCCCAGAACTAACAAGGTGGTGATTGGGATAATGCTATACTAAGGGTGGAGTCACATTGGATTTTCAGGATGAAAAGTTTTACTCCCTGTGGTCTGAATGAAGTTCTCTCCTGTAAACCTTTTTATCATTTAGATTTCCTCCTCCTGACTTCATGGCTATATTTTATGTATCCAGGTATCTGAAAGTCCTTCAAAGTGCACTACATGGACAAGAACTTGCACTTTTGTTATTACTTCTTTTGTCATTACTTCTTTTGTTGTTACTTTCCAAAAAATTGTATCTGATCTTATAATATCATGATCCCCTCACAACCTTGATATATACCTCTTGCACTCTTGTTGATTAGGTGCAATTGCCAGATCGTATATATATATAGATAGATATTAGAGATGAGCAAATCATTCCAAAAATTTGCCGAACATTCGGCAAACTTTTCGTAGATTCGTATATTCGACGAATAGATTTGTTGTATTTGCGTACAAAATATACGTTATTATGTGCTATTAGTGAACATTCGTGCACTAATAACGAACGTTCATTTAAAAAATGTACGCAACTTCTTAGAAGACGTACACATGAGCGTACAAATAGCTTACGAATCCTCAGCGTACTATTGTCTATGTGATTACGTAATACGCAGGCACGTACAACGAGAGGCCGCGGTGTGCACTCCTCAGAGGCAGAGCGAATATTCGAAAATGGCATCCAGACAATCCTCATCATTTAGCTCTGCTGCACAGCTGAAATACATAGTCCGGCTGATGGACCGCCAGGATTACGATTTACGATGGCACACACCGCCACCCAAACCATCATAAAAAGGAGGTGATCCAGCAGGTGATCCGAGGCTTGCGCCATCGTTTCGAGACCTTGCGGACCCCGGGCCAGATCCAGCGTAAATGGTCAGATCTGAAATCGCCCTCAGAGGCAGTATGTATATTTGAGGTAGAACAAGTAAGGTGCTGTCTATCCGGCTAAGTGCATAGTACAACCATCCACCATACAATAAAGTGAATATGAGGACACATTGCGGTACCTGTAAAGAAATACACACAATGGGCAACATACTTGAAAACGTTGCTGAAAGGTAAAAACATTAGTGCAAACAATCCAGTCCAAACAATATAGTGCAAATACATTATAGGTATAATGTAAACATTTTAAATATCACCTACCTAGTCTGCTCACGGACACGTTTAAGTCTCTTTTCTTCTGACGCTTGTCATAGAACTGGAGCAGAGTCCCAAACTCAGTTGCAATTTGTAATCCACATAGGTAAAATTGTAATCCAAATGGGTAAAAAAAATAGCAGCAAAGGTTCCTTAAAAAACCCTCTTTCAAGGGGCTCCCCAATAACCTGAAAAGGGGAAAAAAAGGGATGAGGCGCACGTATGCGCAACTTGGTTAAAACTTTTTTTTTGGTGGGAGTCCTGACAATCCATTTCCATCTGGGTGAGAACAAATGCAGGGCAACAGAAACAAATGCCAACTAGTGCTCACCCTTCAGGTTAGTCCAGTCCACGTTGTGGCTCCCATAAAAGCTGCAGGATCCTTACTTAAGGGCCAGTAGGTCCTCTTCACTGCTGCTGGAGCTAAAAGACATGAGAGGGCGCACCTGCCTCATGAAAGCGACACTGGCTGCGGCAGCAGACCCCTACGACCTCTCAGGGATGGTCTTGGTAGTGATTGGGCGGTCACACTGGCAAGGGCCGTGGCAACTTGGGCCTTGCCCATTACCTTGTAGTGGCCAGATCATCCCGCCGGCATACAAGGTGACAGAATCTCCGGCTGTAAGGGCTCTGGTAACGGTCTTCCGCGAGCGGCGGACTGTGTGGCCTGCACCTGCTATGGCAGTTGGTATTGTACCACCGATGGCTGGTACACAAAACTGTTGGTGGTCATCTGTCCCACATGAAGGATGGGCGGTGGCACATCTGGTATCAGGGGTTCCAGCTGAACTTGTGATTTCTCCTCAGATCACAGAGTCCCATCATTGGTCTCATGGGAACACCGAGCCTCTTCTGTGGCCTGGGCCTCCTCACTCCAGTCTTCCGGGGGCGCTGCAGCAGTAGCTGGTCGCTTAAGGAGTTTCACCCCAGGAGCAAAGGGGCCTTGGAGGTTCTTCATGGGGGTTTACTCCACGTAATCCCCTACGTGGAGATTGTAGCGGACAGGCGGAAGATACGTCCGCTTTACAGAATGGCGGTTGACATATAATTCTGCCGCCGTCTCCTCTTCGCCGATAAAACCTACTCTCCGTTCCACACTGAACCAAATAACGGTACCCCTTTGGCGCTCCAGCTTAGGGTCACCGGACCGTTTGTGCTCCAAAACCTGCACAACCCACTCCTCTACCAACTTTTTGTATTCCCAGAGGGTGACAGCCTCGGGGACCATTGAATTTTGCTGAAGAGAGTAGTCCTTCTGCGGCGGAGCGGGAACTCCTGCCGCCTCCGCCATGTCAGCCAGCGGAGTGAACACCTCAGCGGGCACCTCAACCGATTTCTTAGGCTGCCGGACATATTGAGAGACGTAGATCTCCTCCGGTTCCTTCTCCTCATAGGGGTCGGTACCCCACACCATGCCTCCCGAGTCAGGGCCTCGCTGTGTTGCCATCTTAATTTCCTGAGTTGCCTCGTCTTCCTCACGCGCTGGAGAAGGGGTCGGAGCTACCAGGGAGGAGTCTGCATTGCTAATGAATTAAATTCGTACGCAACAGCGTATAGTATAACTTATACGTAGCAATAGCGTATAATTTATAGGACAAACTACGTAGCAAATGCGTACAAAGCCAAAGCGAATCACCTAATATTCAGATTTGCTTCGCAGCTAAAAATTCCCGAGATTCGATACGAATCAACGAATCGACAAATCAATTTGCTAATCTCTAATATATATATATATATATATAAATATAAAATAGTGCAGCATTGTAGTGTAGGATTTACTGTGTTTGAAGTGCGCCATTTGCCTAGTAGCAGTAAAATATACAGGACCTGCCTTGCCTGCAGTGCTCTGTCCTTATGGTAATGTCCCCGCCCTTTTATTTGATTGTATAATGACTGACAATCTGTTTAAGGGAGAAGCTAGGGCTTAATAATAGCTTATTTAGCTATCTTGCTATTAGAGATCCTCCCAAGATATGGATACAGGATGCGTTGTGTCCTGAATGTGTCATATGTTCAGCAATTAAACCAATCTGTATTATGGATGACAAACAAATCCCACTAGGGACCCTCAATATCCGATCCTATAATTAACACCTTGACGACCTAGGACGAGAATGCTCGTCCTAATATGGCGTTACTTAACGCCCTAGGACGAACATTCTCGTCCTAGGGTTAAGGTGCTGCTGCTGCTGGCTGCCGCAATCTACAGCAGGGGCCTCTGCTGTATCCGCCAGCACCGGTGATTACACCGATGCCGGCGGATTAACCCCTTGTATGCTGCGGTCACGCTGACCGCGGCATACAAGGCAATTGCGGCAGCTTTTAAAGCCATCGGGTCCCCATGAGGCGGTGTGGGGGGGCCGATGGTTGAGATGGAAGCCCCGATGCCTTGCCCAGAGGCATCGGGACTCCCATCTACGGAAGCCCAGGAGACCCAGCCACAGCGCTGGGTCTCCTAGGCAACAGTCAGCGTCTCACAGTGTGAGACGCTGACAGTTGAATGCGGCACAATACAGATGTATTGTGCTGCATTCAATCAGGGATCATACCCTGAAATGTTAAAGTCCCTTACTGGGACATAAGTGAAATGTTAAAAAAAAGTTAAATAAAAGTGTTTTAATAAAAAAAAAAAAATAATAAAATAAAGTTTCAATTAAAAAAAAGCCCCTTCCCCATAAAGAAACACATAAAAATAGAAAAAAAAATAAAAAATATACATATTAGGTATCGCCACGTCCAAAAAAAACCTGCTTTATTAAAATATCACATGATCCAGCCCGCCCGGTCAACACCGTAAAAAATAAAAAATAAAAACTGTCTAAAAAAAGTCATTTTTGTCACATTTCATCACAAAAATTGTAATATCAAGCAACGTATGCCCCCAGAAATTGTACCAATCTAATCGTCAGCTCATCCCGCAAAAAATGAGCCCTGTAAACCCTGACCTGAGACAATCGCCCAAAAAATAAAAAAACTACAGCTCTCTGACTATGGAGACCCTAAAACATGATTTTTTTTTGTTTCAAAAATGATTTTATTGTGTAAAACTTAAAAAAATAAAAATAAGTATACATGTTAGGTATCGCCATGTCCGTAAAAACCTGCTCTACAAAAATATAGCATGATCTCTCCCCTCAGGTGAACACTGTAAAAAATAAAAAATAAAAACTGTCTAAAAAAAGGCATTTTTTGTCACATTTCATCACAAAAAATGTAATACCAAGCGATCAAAAAAGCGTATGCCCCCAAAAATAGTATCAATCTAATCGTCATCTCATCCCACAAAAAATTAGCCCCTACCTGAGACAATCGCCCAAAAAATTAAAAAAATTACAGCTCTCTGACTATGGAGACACTAAAATGTGATTTTTTTTTGTGCTTCAAAAATATTGTGTAAAACTTAATTTTTTTTAAAAAAAAAGTATACATATTAGATATTGCCGAGTCCGTAACGACCTGCTCTATAAAAATATCACACGATCTAACCTGTCAGATGAATGTTGTAACAAAAAATAAAAACAATGCCAAAACTGCTAGTTTTTGTTACCTTGCCTCACAAAAAGTGTAATATAGAGCTACCAAAAATCATATGTACCCTAAAATAGCACTAACAAAACTGCCAACTTATCCCGTAGTTTCCAAAATGGGGTCAGTTTTTTGGAGTTTCCTACTCTAGGGGTGCATCAAATGTGACATGGCAACTTAAACTTTTTCCATTGAAATCTGCCCTGGCGTTCCTTTCCTTCTGCGCCCTGCCGTGTGCCTGTACAGCAGTTTACGATGACAAATGGGGCATTTCTGTAAACTACAGAATCAGGGTAATAATTACTGAGTTTTGTTTGGCAGTTAACCCTTGCTTTATTCTCAGAATAAAATGATTCATATGGAAAATCTGTCAAAAAAGTGAAATTCGGAAATTTTGGCTACATTTTCCTTTAATTCTTGTGGAACACCTAAAGGGTTAATAACGTTTGTAAAATCAGTTTTGAATACCTTGAGGGGTGTAGTTTCTAAAATGGGGTGGTTTTTGGGTGGTTTCTATGATGGAAGCCTCACAAAGTGACTTCAAACCTGAACTGGTCCTTAAAAAGCGGGTTTTGGAAATTTTGTGAAAAATTTCAAGATTTGCTTCTAAATTTCTAAGCCTTCTAACGTCCCAAAAAAATAAAATGTAATTTTCAAAGTGATCCAAACCTGAAGTAGACACATGGGGAATGTAAAGTCATAACTATTTTTGGAGGCATTACTATGTATTTTAAAAGTAGAGAAATTGACATTTGGAAATTTGCTAATTTTTCTAAATTTTTTGGTTTGGTATTTTTTTATAAATAAGAATGAAATATTTTGACTCAAATTTACCACTGTCATGAAGTACAATATGTGACAAGAAAACAGTCTCAGAATGGCCTGGATAAGTAAAAGCGTTCTAAAGTTATCACCACATAAAGTGAGACATGTCAGATTTGCTAAAAATGGCCTGGTCCTTAAGGTGAAAAATGGCTGGGTCCTTAAGGTGTTAAAATATAACTTTTATTTATTTTGCTTAAGAATAAACAATAAAGAGAAGTAGAAAACTATCAACTGGCTAGCGTGTTTTATTTTTAACCAGGGCCGGATTAAAGGGAGGACATCCACCACATAGGGACCCCCACCACCGGCTGCAAAGCGGTGCTCAATGCCGCTCCATATTTTTAAAAAGTGGGCCGCTGTGGCTACTGAACGCAATTGTATCTGCATCCACTGGATGCAGATACAATTGTGCCTGCAGCAGCCAGCGCCGGCGGAGCAAGGGAACCTCTGGTTCCCTGCTCTGCTATTCCCGATGGGCAACGCACTGATGCGCACGCCTGCGACGTTCCTCAGGAGCAGACCCACCAGAAGAGGCCGGGTCCGCATCGTGGGACCGCGCCTGGACAGGTAAGTATAAACTGCCCTCTCCCTACATGCAGCACTAACCCTAATACTGGCCCCTGCCTCCCTATTACAGACCCTCAATACCCTGCCTTACCCTAACCCTAATACTAGCCCCTGACCCCCAACACTGGCCCTGCCTTACCCTAACCCTAGAACTGGCCCCTGACCCCCAATACTGGCCCTGCCTTACACTAACCCTAATACTGGCCCCTGGCCCCAATACTGGCCCTGCCTTATCCTAACCCTAATACTGGCCCTGACCCCCAATACTGGCCCTGCCTTACCCTAACCCTAATACTGGCCCCTGACCCCCAATACTGGCCCTGCCTTACCCTAATACTGGCTACTGACCCCCAATACTGTCCCTGCCTTACCCCTAACCCTGCTCTCTGACCCTCAATACTGGCCCTGCCTTACCATAACCCTAATGCTGGCTACTGACCCCCAATACTGGCTCTGCCTTACCCGAATACTGGCTCTGCCTTACCCTAATACTGGCTATTGACCCCCAATACTGGCCCCGCCTTACTCTAATACCGGCTACTGACCCCCAATACTGGTCCTGCCTTGACCTAACCCTAATACAGGCCCCTGCCTCCTACCCTGATACTGACCTCTAACCTTGGACCCCTAACCCTGATACTGGCCCCTGACCCCCTAGTATTGACCTCTAACCCTGGACCCCCTAACCCTAATACTGACCTCTAATACTGTCCCTAAACTTAATATTGACCGCTAACCCTAATATACTGTACTGACCCTTAATACTTTCTCTAACTCTAATAGTATGCCACACTGACCCCTAACCTTACTACTGACCACTAACCCTAAAGCTACATTCACATGACCATATTTGTTTTGCGGTCCACAATTGTGGATCCCCAAAACACGGATACTGGCCGTGTGTGTTCCACATTTTGTGGAACACACATGCCCAGCCCTATAATAGAAATGCCTGTTCTCATCTGAGATTGCGGTCAAGGATAGTACATACTCTATCTTTTTTGCAGGGCCGTGGACTACGGATTTGCGGGCCCATTGAAGTGAATGGAAATATGATCATGTGAATGTACCCTAGTGCTGTCTCTGACCTCAATACTGGCCCCTAACTGATACCTACCCCAATCCTATTACTGGCCCTAAGGGTGCATTCAGACGACCATATTTCTGGGTCTGCATCCGTTCCACTATTTTGCGGAATGGGTGTGGACTAAAGATGAGCGAACATGCTCGTAACGAGCACTGTACCGCTTGGCTTCCCTGCGCTCGCATGGGCGCAGGCAGCCGCTTCCGTCGGGTGAGGAGGACGGAAGTAGATGCCTGCGCCCATGCGAGCACAGGGGAGCCGAGCGGTACAGTGCTCGTTACGAGCACGTTCGCTCATCTCTAGTGTGGACCCATTCTTTTCAACGGGGCCGCAAAAGATGCTGACAGCATACAGTGTACTGTCCACATCCGTAGTCCCGTTCCGTGGCCCCACCACAAATATAGAGCAAGTGTCCTATTCTTGTCCCCAAAAATAGGCACTTCTATATAGGGCTGGCACTGTGCGTTCTGCAAAATGTGTTTTGCGGATCCACAATTTGGGGACTACAAAACACTTTCGGTCGTCTGAATGTAGCTTTATGCTAATACTGGCCCCTAACCCCAATACTGGCCCCTAACCCCAATACTGACCCCAATCCCCAATACTGGCCCCTAACCCCAATAATGGCCCCTAACACAAATGGGCACATATTAGAGGCACAATACATAAAGTGGAACATATGAGGCACTTTTTATAAGGGGCACCAAGCATGTGGCACTATAAAAAGAGGTCACAGGTCATATGGCACTATATACAGAGGGCACAGAGTATGTGGCACTATACACAGAGGGCATATGGCACTGTATACAGAGGGCACAGTGTATGTGGCACTATATACATAGGGCTCAGGGTATGTGGCACTATATACAGAGTGCACAGAGTATGTGGCACTATATACAGAGGGCACAGACTATGTGGCACTATATACAGAGGGCACAGACTATGTAGCACTATATACAGAGGGCACAGACTATGTGGCATTATATACAGAGGGCACAGACTATGTGGCACTATATACAGAGGGCACAGAGTATGTGGCACTATATACAGAGGGCACAGACTATGTGGCACTATATACAGAGGGCACAGAGTATGTGGCACTATATACAGAGGGCACAGACTATGTGGCACTATATACACAGGGCACAGACTATGTGGCACTATATACACAGGGCACAGAGTATGTGGCACTACTATTGGGGGCCCTATGTGTAGCACTAATGCTGCTGTTATATTCAGGGCACGGCATGTGGCACTGAGATGAGTCTGTGTCAGTCTGCAGGATGCCAATGTGTTGGTAAAGAATGAAGTTAAAGAGATCTTCTCGTAAAAATCTGCAGAGCTGAATCGTGGACGGGAGAAGTCATCATGGTGGCCTGAACCAGATGGAGAGGAACTCAGGAGGAGACGTCATCTGTAAGTCGATGGAAATGATTATTCTGCTACTGACTGTGTATGATGAGTGTTGTAGTCACCTGGATGAGCTACAGCTGATGATGCTGGTAGCATGCTGTTTTGTGCAACAACAACTCTCAGTATCCCTTTACACTACAGGCCATACTGGGAGCTGTAGTTTCACACTGCAGAAGGTTGACCTGACTATTTAGATGGTATCTGTACTGAATAGAGATGAGCGAATCCTAAAACATTCGGGGATTCGGTATTCGGCCCGAATCCTACCGCGGGATTCGTGGATTCGGGCCGAATCACGAATCCCATTAAAGTCTATGGGAGACCCGAATCTTTTTGCAGGGGCCAAAGGTTCTGCACAGTCAAGTTTGCCCCAACATGTGAAAACCTCAGAAAATGATGGAAACACCTTGGAAATGCATAGGAAACACCAGGGGCAGCATGTAGGGATGCCTCTGAGGCTCCCTAAGGGCTCATTCAGACGTCCGTTTGGTGTTGTTCGTGTTTTGCGGATCCGCAATTTGCGGATCTGCAAAACACGGACAGCGGCCCATGTGCAGTCCGCAATTTGGATCCGGACAAGAATAGGACATGTTCTATTTTTTTCCGGACCCACGGAATGGAAGTGCGGATGCGGACGGCAGACAGTGTGCCGTCCGCATCTTTTGCGGCCCCATTGACTGTGAATGGGTCCGCACCTGGTCCGCACCCAGTCCGCAAATTGCGGATCGGATGCGGACGATTTTTGCGGACGTGTGAATGAGGCCTGAGGCTGATGCTGCAGGTCCCTACCTTATGTAAATTTAGGTCACATGTCACTGCCAGCCAATCACTGCTGTGGAGGTATAGGGGCTGTTACATCACAGCAGGCGTTCCCACAGGCTTCCGTTTGATGCTAATTGGCTGAAAAACCCGGGCATTTCAAATTGGCAGTGACTCACGAATCTTCACGAATCCGCGTTGCCTCGGGATGCCGAGCCGAAGCGGGCAAGATTTGTGCGAATCCCGAATCTTGCCGCTCCGGCTCGCTCATCACTAGTACTGAACTTTTAAAATCTGGTGCTGTATTTATGTAGAGAGCTTGGTTCTGGTGCTGTATTTATGTAGAGGACTTGGTTCTGGTGATGTATTTATGTAGAGGACTTGGTTCTTGTGCGGTATTTATGTAGAGGACTTGGTTCTGGTGCTGTATTTATGTAGAGGACTTGGTTCTGGTGCAGTATTTATGTAGAGAACTTGGTTCTGGTGCAGTATTTATGTAGAGAACTTGGTTCTGGTGCTGTATTTATGTAGAGAACTTGGTTCTGGTGCTGTATTTATGTAGAGGACTTGGTTCTGGTGCTGTATTTATGTAGAGAACGTGGTTCTGGTGCTGTATTTATGTAGAGAACTTGGTTCTGGTGCTGTATTTATGTAGAGGACTTGGATCTGGTGCTGTATTTATGTAGAGAACGTAGTTCTGGTGCTGTATTTATGTAGAGAACTTGGTTCTGGTGCCGTATTTATGTAGAAAACTTGGTTCTGGTGATGTATTTATGTAGAGAACTTGGTTCTGGTGCTGTATTTATGTAGATAACTTGGTTCTGGTGATGTATTTATGTAGAGAGCTTGGTTCAGGTGCTGTATTTATGTAGAGAACTTGGTTCTGGTGCTGTATTTATGTAGAGAACTTGGTTCTGGTGCTGTATTTATGTAGAGAACGTGGTTCTGGTGCTGTATTTATGTAGAGAACGTGGTTCTGGTGCTGTATTTATGTAGAGGACTTGGTTCTGGTGATGTATTTATGTAGAGGACTTGGTTCTGGTGCTGTATTTATGTAGAGAACTTGGTTCTGGTGCTGTATTTATGTAGAGAACTTGGTTCTGGTGCTGTATTTATGTAGAGAACTTGGTTCTGGTGCTGTATTTATGTAGAGAACTTGGTTCTGGTGCTGTATTTATGTAGATGACTAGGTTGTGGTGCTGTATTTATGTAGAGAACTTGGTTCTGGTGCTGTAATTATGTAGAGACTGTGGTTCTGGTGATGTATTTATGTAGAGAACTTGGTTCTGGTGCTGTATTTATGTAGAGAACTTGGTTCTGGTGCTGTATTTATGTAGAGAACTTGGTTCTGGTGCTGTATTTATGTAGAGAACGTTGTTCTGGTGCTGTATTTATGTAGAGAACGTGGTTCTGGTTCTGTATTTATGTAGAGAACATGGTTCTGGTGCTGTATTTATGTAGAGAACTTGCACCGTACAGTATATGACATCTCCTTGTGGCTGCCCCCATACAGTATAACATCTCCTTGTGGCTGCCCCCATACAGAATAACGTCTCCTTGTTGCCCCCATACAGTATAACGTCTCCTTGTGGCCGCACCATACAGTATAACATCTCCTTGTGCTAAGGTTTGTGAGCAAAGGGAGATTTAAAAGGGGAATAAATGTGGTGGGCGGGGCTTTGGGTGGTGGGCGGGGCTTTGGGTGGTGGGCGGGGCTTTTGACCCGAAATGTCTTGTCGCCCGGGGCCTCCTGCAACCTTAATCCAGCCCTGTTTTTAACTTATTAATGTATGTTGATAAGAGCACTGGAGAAGGTCGTATTCTCTATCACAGGAGAAAGTTTCACTCTTTCTATGTGGAAACTGGCTTGAAATTAACCTTCCCTGATGTTATAGATTAGAGTATAGGGACCATGCCGGTTTTTTCATATAACTAGGAAAGGCTGAGGATGCTCATTTTTGCCAACCTAGTGAGCAGCTTGTTTTTAGTGCTGCAGTTTTAGCTAAATCACCTATATAGGCTATATTTGGCTATATAGAAACTAAATTCCAAACTGAGCTGTCTGCTTACTTATAAGGAGAGCTCCATCTATTTGTTTGTATTTATACACTGAGGGGATCCATATATCCCTGTATGAGTAGAGGTTCCCTAAAGGTTAGCAATTTGTGTAGCCAATAATATCTGCATCATTTTACAAGTGCTTGTCCCTCAAGAAATGGGGATCTTCCTGCAATAAGGTTTATATAGTGTGGAACCATACGAACTAATCACCAGTGACTATCAGTGTTTGGTTATCAGGTTGCAGGAGGGGATTAGACCGCTTAGGGTCAAAAAATCAGCTTGTAAAGCTGTTTTCAGTTCATACAGTTCACATTAGCAACAAACCACCCCTGGGTGGGCTAATGTGAGCAATATTTTAGACTAACTGGCTATAATGTTCGAGTATATGTGAATGTATGTATGTGGCTATCAGGGTGAGCGCTTCTCAGGCAGGGACCTATTGATTTAGGATGCTATGTAACCCTGCATACAATTGCTGTGAGTCTGATGCGGGGAACTCGCTCCTCTGAAAGGGGCCTAAGTATGGTATCCTACTTAGCAGCCATTGCTCAACCGAGTCTAGCCAAAATCAATAAACTCCAGTTGGTTGCTAAAGAATATAGGAGGACGTTTATTACGGTCGATGATTTAAATGCCAGTCTTAGTCCATGTCCACTCCAGCTTGATACTCCTGAGTTATGTAGAGACGCTGGCATGATCCGGCAGCTGTTCAACAAGATTTACTCTACACCAGCTCCCTTGCTGGCATAGATTTAAGTCAATTTCTACACAAAAAAACAGGTGTAGAAAATGATGAATGAGACAGGCTTGCTTGCCCACCCTCTTCCTAGCACACAGTATGACTTCTTGTTTCGGAACTCAAGAAAAGAGGCATAAGTTGTGTACACAGGGAAAAAGGTACAGATTTTACAGCAAAACACCTTCGGGAAAAAATCTGCACCTTAAATATGTCAAAAAGTGTAATTTTTTCATAAATTTACCCCCATAGGCTTTTCGGCGCAGCTGCCTCTCTTATAAGAATGATATGGAAAGTGTCAGAGTCTGTCTATTGAAAATGGGTGATTTTGCAGGCAAATTAAATCATATTTGTCTGTGACTGTGTTCAGTGTTTCCATTTTTTTCATCCTGATTGTATCTGTCATCTGCTTCTCAATAGCACACAGCATCTCCTAGCAATCATAATGCACATAGATTCAGAGTCATTTTTTTTTTTTCACCGACCCATTGATGTGAATGGACAAGTCCTGTGTGAAAAATGAATTAAGAAAGAACATGCAGGGGGCGTGGCTTGCAGTCGAGCTGAGCGGATGCTTAATCACGCAGCTCCAGCAGGCCTTATTGTATCCCGCATCATCGACTCTCTATCTACTGCAGGAGGAGCCCGTATTACCCCAATCCGAACTTCACAAACCATCCGCTGCAGTTCAAACCCAGTTGGAAGCTCCTAGACCCTCTGAGGCCCAAGATACAATCGCGGCCTAGTCAGTGGACTGAAGCTCTGGCCTAGATTTCCGGCTTCATTGTTGCCCAAGGAATGGCACACCACCGCCCTGCGTCCCCGGAGCACAACCAGATCAGAAGGCAGACACTGAGGGGACCCTCACACGGCCTCCAATTTCTAAGGTCAGCAACTGCCCCAAACGCAGGCCTCCTACCTGGGGATCCCACACTGCCTCAGAGATCCGATCACCATCTTGGAGAATGCTCCACAGATCTTACAAGCCCTGGCACACCGCATTGAGAGGCACCTAGGGGTCAGAAGAGTACAGGGGTATGTGAACTGGCAGGCAACCACTGATTAATCATATTGACAGTGGTCAAACTCAACATTAAACGGTGACCACCACATTAAAACCCCTGCTGCACTGCCACATCTTGCACCTTTTTCCACTCCACCGGAATCCCCCCCTTTCACCAGAACCACAATCTCTACAAGGCACAGCCTTAATTTTTCTGAAACCCCCACTCATCACAGGACAGGGCTGCAAGGTCACCCTTCCACACTGCCCTGACAAGGACCTAAACTATGTCACACTAAAATTCCCTCTGCCCAGTAAACTGGGGCTATTTTTTCAGGAAAAGCCTGCACTTTCGTAAACCCGCTAGCAATTAATCGCACTTATGGACCGAACAGTTTCCAACAGTAATCATGAAAATTGGTCCACACAAATCTAGAAACACCACAGCATCCCATCAAACAGGCTCCTTGGACTCTTATGTACAGAAGGGCCACTCATCCACTCTGAACAAACCATCCCAGACACACAAGCTATCCCCAAAAAGAAGTACAGAGAGGGAACCCTCACCCATTCTGCAAGAAGTCAAGAGCCTCCCTATCTCCAGATCCTTCCTGGGAAAAGCATTCTCCAAAGATCTAGAACCCGTCCTGAAGGAATTGCAGGATATTAAACAATATATGCTTAATATTGTCCTGATGAAGGAGGCACTTCGCCCCAGAAACGTGTAGTCTAATAAAGTACCATTGGATTCAAGCTTTGCAATCCATGTCATCCCTTGGCAGCGCCTGAAAAAGAGGTTTACCAACTACTTTTTTTCCTTCATCTAGGATATTAAACAAGATACAAAGAACATTGGAGGCAGAGTCGAGCAATTAGAATCTACCCAATCTCAACTGATCTCTTATACCGAAGCCACCTCCTCAGCCTTCAGTGCATGTCAAACACATATGAATAAAATGGTGAACTGGCTGGAAGATCAAGAAAATAGAGCCCGCCGCAATAACATACGTCTGAAGGGGATCCCCGAGTCAGTTTCAAGTGAAGCCTTTCCAGATACTGTCAAACTGTTCCTTATACCCTCCACTCAGTCCGTCACAATTCTTATCACAGGATTGACTACTTGTTTTTACAACAATCGTCATTACACAAAATCCAGTCTTCTAACATAGGCTCTAGTATTTAATCAGATCATTTTCCAGTGGAGCTAGTCCTATTCCCGTCCAATCAACTTCCTTCCAGACCACCATGGCGTCTTAATGAGACCCTTCTATCCATACCCTCAACACATTCTAGACTACTGGAGTCCCTAGATTTTTTTTCTTCCAACAAAATGTAATTAAGGATATCTCTGCCACAGTGGTGTGGGAAGCGCATAACACCACGATTAGGAGATAATTTATCTCCATAGGCACTTATCAGAAGAAACAGAGAGACTCACAAATACAACACCTCCAACTGGAAATAGGTAAATTAGAAAAACTTCACAAACAGTCCCTGGCCACAGTGTCGGACTGAGGTGCCTAGGGCCCACCAGTAAAGTTTATTCTGGGGGCCCAATGTACAGCTACATGCAATACCTGCTCACCCAGCAACAAACAGCAGAATGACGTTACGAGATGATTGATTATAGTTGTCCCTGCACTAATTTCGAGATGGCTCATCCCTGGGGAAAGAGGATGCTAGATGGTCTGCTTTCTATACCTAGAAGTAATCTCAACCATCTAATGCATCTATAAAAATAAACTGAGTATTTATGTGAACATAGGCTGGTTGAGGTGTTGTATGCTGCCTTCAGTCTACTCTATCATATGCCACTTGTGCAGGGAGTGGGGGGCCCACCGGGAGATTCACCTGCTCCCCTGTGGGCCAGTCCAAGCATGCTTGGTCACATCTCACCTGAAAAACTCACGGACCCCCACCTCCAGCTTTGCGACCTTTTAAATAAAAACTTGGCTAAAGTCTACATGTCTGTAAAGCACTCCTTTTACGCTCATGGAGACAAGGCATCTACTGTAAACTTATGATGTCCCTCATCCCTGTAAACCACGCACCCACATTTCTAAAATCTGAACTAATGCAGGCCACCTCTCAATTGATCCAGAGGTGGTACTCCTCTTTATATCAGCTTAACTCCACCGAACAGAACACCCAGATACAAGACAGAGTTCCAGTCATTTCAAACTTTTTGAAGCGCATCACCTTACTCTCCCTTCCAGATGCAGCACACGCCGCACTATTAAAGCGCTTCTCAATAGATGAGGTACGGTCCACCCTGTCGAAGTGCCCAGAAGACAAAGCCCCAGGCCCAGTTGGCTTCCCGAGCTCTTATCACAGGTCCTTTTCCTTGATCCTGCTCCCACGAGTGACAGATACATTAATAGCATACTTGTCTGGGGTTCCTATCCTGAAGCAATTGCTAGAAGCCTATATCACTATAATTCATAAGAAAGGGAAGGACCTCACAAATTGTGGCAGCTACAGACCTATCTCATTGCTAAACACAGATTTAAAGCTCTATGCCAGTCTTTTAGCGCAAAGAATGGGTTCTCTAGTGCCTTCTTTAATCTCTGATGAACAGGTTGGATTTGTGGCAAGCAGGGAGGGAAGGGACAACACTACGAGAGTACTATCCCTGCTTCACAAAGCCTCTCAGAAGAAACATCTCTTAGTCTTACTGGGAACGGACGCTGAGAATGCCTTCGACAGGGTGGATTGGACATATATGCGGCAAGTTTTACTCCATTTCATCTTCCCACCCCCCTTTATAGAAGCCGTATTCGCAATGTACACAACTCCATCTGCTAGGCTGCACATCAATCATTCTCTGTCCTCTCCTTTTAAAATCTGCAACGGAACAAAACAGAGATGTCCTTTAACCCCCAGTCTTTTTGAATTATCCCTTGAACCTCTTTTGTAAACGATTAAGGAACACCCAGACATAAAAGTATACACACATGGCCAATACACGCATAATGTTGCTGCATATGCAGACAAAATACTTGTGATCCTAACAAACCCCACATCAGCTTTCCCAGCTTTGCATTCTATATTTCAGGAATATGGTGCCATCTCTAATTTTAAAATTAATTCCGCTAAGTCAGAAGCACTTGGAGGCAATATTAATGAGGGAGATCAGAAAGCACTGCAAGATCAGTACTCTTTCCAATGGCCCTCATCTTATATTACATACCTGCGACTCAAAATAAGACCTCACTGGAAAGATCTATGCACTCTAAATTATGCCACAGTTCCCCAAGACATTCCAATCCATATTGGAGTCATGGTTGTTACCGTTCCTTACCTGGATGGTCCGCAAAAATCTTATTAAAGCAATTTTGTTGCCAAAACTCCTATATTTGTTTCAGTTCCTTTCCACCACTCTCCCACTTTCCTTCTCGGAAATCAGGAAATTGACAAATAAATACCTGTGGCAAGGCAAAAGACTGCATTTAAGCTATGCCCTACACCCAATCTAAAATTTGAGGAGGAATGGCCCTCCCTGATTGGAAGCTTTATTATGAGGCAGTACACATCTCCAGACTAATACAATGGGCAAGAGCAGATGATAGTAAATTACGGATACCCCTGGAAGAGCATCAAGCTGACATGCCGCTGTGTTCCATCATTTGGTGTGGGGACGACTTACAACCCCTTCAAAACACGCAGTACGCAGTTGATAAAACCACACTTAAAATCTGGACCCCTAAATATTCTAAGCCCCGCCCTTTCTCCACTTATGTCTTTAGCAGATCTCACAGATCTACACCTTCCCAAGTATGTGAACACAGGTCTAAAAGCAGAGACCCTACGGCATATCCAAATCTCCTCTTTTTTGGAGGCAGAAGGCGACGTTGATCCGCTCGACTCCACCTCATTACATACTTTGCAAAAAACCCACATCAGACTTCTGGTCGCCTCATATCACAAACATTTGGACACTAGGAGAGACCTCACACACTTTGAAAAACGTATAGCCTCCAAACTCCCCCCAAGACACCTACTATCTCAGGTATACAACACGGTTCCAACAATTTAAAAACCCTCACAGTGGAGGTTAAGTGACGGAATGGAGCAGACACTAAGGCTACTTTCACATTTGCGGCAGGGGATTCCGGCAGGCTGTTCCGGCGGGTGAAAAGCCCGCTGGATCACGAGAGGGCCAGAACTACACTCCAGTCCCATTCACTATAAAGGGGGTAGACCGCGGATCCGGACGCAGCACGGCAAACTTGCCAAGAGGCGGCCGGACCAAAATTACAACATGTCGTAGTTTTGGTCCGGCCGCCTCTACCTAGGGTAGCAGCCAGAAGTAACATGTTAAAGGGGTTGTCTGAGTTATGGAAAAAAAAATATATAGTACTTTAAATCTGATGGGCAGCAATATATAACTAACTTAAGCAAGTTTTAGGCAAAAAAAACCCTCTATTTCCTCATTTCCCTGGTTCTCTTCTGGCCTTTGTTTACATGCAGTAATAACAATCTCTGACCTCCCCCCTCTCTGTAAAAGGAGTGAATACAAGTGCTGAATGACATGTCTGCCTGTTGGGATACTCAGCAGCATGTTGTATGTGTAGGACTACAAGTACCAGCTGTACAATGACACTGCTGATGCACACAGCATCTCCCCCCTACCTGTACTTGTACTTTGCATCTCCTTCAGATCAGCTCCAGTATCAGCTCTGTGGCTGTAGGGTGAGGAGGGCAGATCCTGTGTCTCTTTACCTCTGCAGCTGCTGTTGTAAAGCCTTCAGTGTGTTCTGGCTGAAGGGGTTAATGTTTTATCTGAAGGAATCCAGGGAGAGAGCAGATAGCAGCCCGGCAAAGCAAGGGGGCGTGGCCACCACAGTGACGTCTCGTGTACAGACTGTTATCTGATCTCTGAGGCTTGTGCACGACACATCACACAGCAAGGAGATAAGCTGACATCACAGGTCATGTGACCCTGAGTTAAATCTAAGAAACCAGCAGCTTTAGAAGCAGAAAGTGTATGGAAAAGCTGTTGTATTTGACTAGTTAGAAACATATAAAGGACAAAAAAATAACTCGAACAACCCCTTTAACATTGTTTGTAAGGCTGAAAAAGGACAACTGTCCATCCAGTTCTGCTTGTTATCCTGCAAGTTGATCCAGTGGAAGGCAAAAAAAAAAAAAACTCTGTGAGGTAAATGCCAATTTTCATTGGTTTAAGGGAAAAAACTCCTTACCAACTCTAATCAGGCAATCAGAATAACTCCCCGGATCAACAATCCCTCTCTAGTTAGCTATAACTAGAGAAAGGCTTTGAAGGGGGAAAGGCTATGAAGTAGCTCAGTGAAAACAGCAGAGAAAATATGTTCATATACAAACGATAGTCTACCACCAAGTATGAAATCTTATAAACCACTTCTTCAGAGTCTAAATGTAGTGTGACATTATTTTTTAATGGGCTATGTTATATGAGTAAAGCATACTCTGAAAGCGTTTTCATGCTAGTTGCCTGTAGACTCTTGGTTTGCAGATAGTTCTGAAAGAACTGCACTGAAAGCCATTCATCCACACTAGCATCAGCTACATAATATATCAAACAGCTCTGAGTGGTTTCAATTATTCGATTATTCTCACTCATTTGCTTCCAACAGCAGTCCTCTCATTTTACAAAATAAATGAACCATTCTATAAGTGATATACCTACGTTCCCATGTGGCATTCATGGTCTTGTATTACGAGCATAAAGCAAATCCACCTTGGTTCTTAATGAGTGGTAATGAGGATGTTAAGCTTGAAAGCTTTAATAACACATGGAGGAAATGTTTAAGGTTAAGGTTGCAGCTGAACCCATTCACATTGCTCACATTTGTAGAATAGATTTTTGATTATTCGGTAAAATGTGACAATAAAGCACCACAACCCATTCTGGATTTGTGACCTAGGTCAATGGTTTTACAACTCTTCCTTTCAGTTGTAGAACTAATGTAACAATTTGGAATCAATTTGAGATCATAATAACCTATAACTAGAGTTGATCGAATCCTAAAAGATTCAGGGATTCGGTATTCGGCCCGAATTTTCCGCGGGATTCGTGGGTTCGAGCCGAATCACGAATCCCATTAAAGTCTATGGGAGACCCGAATATTTTTGCAGGGGCCAAAGGTTCTGCACAGTCAAGTTTGCCCCAACATGTGAAAACCTGAGAAAAAGATGGAAACACCTTGGAAATGGATAGGAAACACCAGGGGCAGCATGTAGGGATGCCTCTGAGGCTCCCTAATTGCACCATTTTTTCAAAATCTGTCCAATAGTCTGGTGATGACCCCAAGGCAATTTTCAGGGACACGGTAATGGTGACCCACTTAAAAATGCTGCCTGACAACCTGGCGGTGAACCCCTGATTGTCTGTCTTTCAATAAGATTGCAGTGTAAAGCATGGTGGTGAGCCTCAGTGTGACTTTTTGGATGGAGATTGCATGTGGTCACGTACTCCCTGGAACCCCATAGTCACCCCTTCTCTGATGTGCTACCCCAGAACATTCTCTGCCCCAATTCGCAAGACCTTTTGCAGTCTCAGTGTGCTGACAGTGGGGAGTTACCAGTGTTGTCTGAGGAGGTGGTGGACAATGGCGAGACACAGCTGTCGGGGGGTGAGGTAGTTGAAAGTAGTGTTGCACGATATATCGAAAACGCGGTACGGTTTCGGTACCTAGTGCGGTACCGAAGCTCGATACCGAGTTTTCTTGCCGTCCGATACATAGAACATGGCGCGCATCACTTTAATGTGGTTGCCATGTTCTAATATCTGCCGCGCTGCCAGGGCCGGATTATAATTGGAGCACCTGGAGCTACTGCTCCAGGCCCCCGCTCCAATGATTTCATGGGGGGCCCCGCGCCCCCCTCAGACCTCAGATCAGCCCACCCAGCCACTTTAAAAAAAGCATACTTACCTGTTCTGGCCGCCGCTGTCCTCAGGTTCCGCGCTCCACTGTGTTCCCTGCCGGTGCACACTATGACCTGACGCAGCGTCAGGTCATAGTGCGCGCCGGCAGGGAACACAGTGGAGCGGGGAGCCTGAGGACAGCGGCGGCCAGAACAGGTAAGTATGCTTTTTTTAAAGTGGCTGGGTGGGCTGATCTGAGGTCTGAGGGGGGCCACAAGACGCTGGTCTGAGGGGGGCACAAGACGCTGACCTGAGGTCTGATGGGGGCACATGGGGGCACATTGTGTTGATCTGAGGTCTGAGGGGGGCCACAAGACGCTGACCTGAGGTCTGATGGGGGCACATTGTGTTGATCTGAGGGCTGATGGGTGCACAAGACGCTGATCTGAGGTCTGATGGAGGCACAAGACGCTGACCTAAGGTCTGATGGGGGCACAAGACGCTGACCTGAGGTCTGATGGGGGCACAAGATGCTGACCTGAGGTCTGATGGGGGCACAAGATGATGACCTGAGGTCTGATGGAGGCACAAGACGCTGACATGAGGTCTGATGGGGGCACAAGACGCTGACCTGAGGTCTGATGGGGCACAAGACGCTGACCTGAGGTCTGATGGGGGCACATTGTGTTGATCTGAGGTCTGATGGGGGCAAAAGACGCTGACCTGAGGTCTGATGGGGGCACAAGACGCTGACCTGAGGTCTGATGGGGGCACAAGACGCTGACCTGAGGTCTGATGGAGGCACAAGACGCTGACCTGAGCTCTGATGGGGGCACATTGTGTTGATCTGAGGTCTGATGGGGGCACGAGATGCTGACCTGAGGTCTGATGGGGGAACAAGACGCTGATTTGAGGTCTAGCGGGGGCACAATGTGTTGATCTGAGGTTTATTATCCCTGTACAGTGACATCACTGTGTGTATTATCCCTGGACTTTGACATCACTGTGTTTATTATCCCTGTACTGTGACATCACTGTGTTTATTATCCCTGTACGGTGACATCACTGTGTTTATTATCTCTGTATTGTGACATCACTGTGTTTATTATCCCTGTACGGTGACATCACTGTGTTTATTATCCCAGTACTGTGACATCACTGTGTTTATTATCCCTGTACTGTGACATCACTGTGTTTATTATCTCTGTACTGTGACATCACTGTGTTTATTATCTCTGCACTGTGGCATCACTGTGTTTATTATCCCTGTACGGTGACATCACTGTGTTTATTATCCCTGTACGGTGACATCACTGTGTTTATTATCCCTGTACAGTGACATCGCTGTGTTTATTATGTCTGTACAGTGACATTGCTGTATTTATTATGTCTGTACAGTGACATCGCTGTGTTTGTTATCCCTGTACAGTGACATCGCTGTGTGTATTATCCCAGTGCAGGAAAAGGTAAGTGGTCTGTGTTTGTGTGTTTGTTTTCTATTTTTCAGGGTCGTGAATGCAGAGGACTACGTCTGATTCGGTGGACTACGTCGGACCAGCTTTTTTTTTTTTTAATAAAATGGTCAAACAGGGGTCTGGGGGGGTGTTTATTTCAATAAAATGTTTTATACTTGTGTGTGTGTGTTTTTTTTTTTACAATACTACAGTTTTAGTAATTAGGGCTATCTACAGGCGGCCCTGATTACTAATACTGGGCTTAGTGCTTGCCGGTATGGCAGGCCAGCACTAACCACAACATCTATTACCTCGGCACCCACCGCCACCAGGGGTGCCGGGAAGAGCCGGGTACCCACAGGACCAGACCTTCTAAATTGAGGGTCTGGCTCTGGGGCGGCTGCAGGCTGGTACCATTAGGCTGGGAAGGGCCAATAACAGTGTCCCTTCCCACCCTGGTAGTGCCAGGCTGCTGCTGCTGGTTGTATCTGGCTGGCGAAGGAAAAAAGGGGGGGACCCCACGCCATTGTTTTACAAAAATAATTAAATCATTTTAAAAAAAATGGCGTGGAAGAAGATAAGGAGGGTCGTTACATATTTTTGCATGGGATCCTCGATGGGATATTATGTGTTGCAGCATGTGTATATACCCCCTCCCTTTTCCACAGAGGTACTGTATACATTACAGAGGTTTCTGATGGACAAGGGAGATATTCCACTTTATCTAGTGGGAGACTTTAATATGGTAATGGATGAATTTTTGATAGATTAAAGAATGTAAGCAACAAATAAAGGGGGGAGTCCTTTGGAAAATATTACAAAAGAATTTGGGTGGTATGATATTTGGAAAGTACAAAATCCAGTGGAGAAGATATACACATGCTACAACAAGACATATCATGTCCTATCTAGAATTGATCTGGTTTTTGGTAACTCCGAAACTCTGTAGGGGGTTACATATGGGCCGAGATGCGTCTCCGATCACGTACCGGTCTTGGTGAAAGTAGTGAAGAAGGTAAATAATTGGATGGGATACAGGATTAATCCATATTGGTTTACCTTGTTAGGTGACCAATTGGATGTCAAGAAAAGCATTGATAATTTTTTTGTTGATAATGAAGGATCTGTTGAGGCTGGGGTGGTCTGGGACGCATCTAAGGCCTATTTAAGAGGTATTTTATATAAAGAGATTATACAGTTGAAAAAGAATTTTAAGAAAAAAGAGGAAGAATTGGTTTATGAAATATCAAAGTTAGAGCAGATCTTTATATGCAGTAATACTGTTGCGGCAAGAAATGAATGGCAGATGGCAGTAGATAATTATAACAATTATCTCCTTGAGAAGGCCCACCATTTGGATTTATTTTCCAGAAGTAGGTATTATTGGGAAGGAGGAAGACCTGGAAAATATCTTTCTATGATACTCAAAAATACTAGCTCCAACCAAAATATTATAACGATTAAAGATGCATCAGGTCTGGCTTATAGTGGTTTTGACAAGGTAGCGGAGATTTTTTGCTTTTATGCAGGGCTCTATAATAAAGGGGAGAGGGTGGAAGAAGAAAAGATATTAACCTTTTTACAGGGTATTAATTTTACAAGAATAAATGGTGAACATAGGGAATATCTTGATCAAGCGATAACTTTAGAAGAAATTATGACAGCTATGACAGCTATACAGGAGATGACTAGTGGAAAGGCGGCCGGCCCTGATGGGCTACCAATTGAATTATATAAAAAAGATAAGGTAGAATGGGCGAAGAGATTATTGGAAATGTTTTTATATACTCAAAGACAAGGTCGCCTTCCATTATCTATGGAAGAAGCTATAATTGTATTATTATATAAGGAGGCGAAAGATAGAGAAGATCTTCGGTCTTACCGTCCTATTTCATTGATAAATAATGATGCCAAGATATTGGCAAAGGTCTTGGCTACTAGGCTTAATCTTTTTATTTCCAATATTGTACATGAGGATCAATCTGGATTTATACCAGGTAGATCCTCAACTAGTAATATTCAGCGAGTTTTTGCTAATATTCAATGGCCATTTCACCGGGGGGGGCCAGTGCTCCATACTGTCACTGAATGCCGCTAAGGCGTTTGACAGTGTGGAGTAGGGGTTCCTCTGGATTGTATTGGAAAGATTTGGGTTTGGACCCGGGTTTATTGGGTTTATAGGCATCCTAGAGCCAGGGTAATGATAAATGGTTTAATGACACCTCTTTTGATATAAGGAGGGATGTACGACAGCGTTGTCCTCTCTCCCCCTTATTCTTTGCATTAGTGATGGAGCCTTTTGCAATTAAGATACGAATGGACCCTGTTTTGGAGGGTTTTGGAGTGAGGGGGAGAGAGGACAAAATCTCTTTGTATGCCGATATTTTATTTTTTTTGGGTTGTACTAATAGGGATTTGGATTATGTGGTGTCAGTTACGGAGGACTTTGGGATGGTATCTGGGATAAAGGTGAATTGGAGTAAATCAACATTGCTACCATTAGAACTGGGAGTGGCATTCCCTAACTCTAAGTTGGAAATATTAGGTTATCAAGGGACTTTTAGATACTTAGGGATAATCATAACAGCGGATCATTGTAAGTTTGTAGATCTTAATCTAAGTCCATTGATTTGTAAAATCAGATCTAGGATAACTGTCTGGAATAGGCTATCAATGAATAGGGCGGACAGGATTGGTCTAATAAAGATGGTTATATTGCCACAGCTTATGTATGTCATCTCCAACTCCCCAGTGTATTTGGAGAATGTGACCTTTAAAGCTATTGAGGGTATCTTTAATCGAATAATATGGGAAGGAGGTAGAGTGAGAAAGAAATTGGCATATTTAAGCCTTCCATATGACAAAGGTGGGTTGGAAGTCCCTAATGTAAAAATATATTTTTTGGCATCCGTGCTGGCACGATTAATGAAGAATGATCAATACGACTTTTTAAGATATGTGGTAGATAAAAGTGAGGGACATTTCCCGAGTATATTTGCGGTCTTGGAGTCGTCACAATTGGATTGAAACCGATTGGGATCTGTACCTATAGTGAGAATGGTAGTTAAGGTTTGGAAAAAATTAAAGAAAATGTTAGGGGTGGAAGGTTCACTGACGGTCACTCCGTTATGGTATAATTATAATTTAGGAGTTAAAATAGATGAGGATGTAATTAAATACTGGATTAAAAAAGGGAAGTGATATATAACACAATTCTTTTTGGAAGATAAATTGAAAATTGATGAAGAAAGATGTTCACAGAGTAGTTGTAAAATAAGTGAAGTATTCAAGTACTCACAATTGCAAGCACTAGTAAAGGGTATACGTAATAAGGTGTGTTTGAAGGTGGAGAGTCATAAAATAATTAATTTTCTCACAGGATGAAAAGGAAAGCATAGGTTGATATTACTATTATATAGTAAATTGAATGATTTAGTTTTTGAAATATTACGATTAGAGATGAGCGAGTAGTGTTCGATCGAGCCGGTATTCGATCGAATACTACGCTATTCGGCATACTCGATTTCAATCGAGTATAACGGCGATGGCGCACTTAGAATTCGTTTCCCCTCCCACCTTCCCTGGCGCTCTTTTTCCACCAATCAACATGCAGGGGGGGTATGACAGGCCCGCGGAGCACGCTGGCAGCGCGAAAACAGCGTCTACATGGATTGGCTGGAAAAACCATGTGACCTCGAATATTAAAAACTCAGCTCTTCCTGCTCGTTCGCATATGCTGCGTGAACTTAGTCAGGGACAGAGGCTGGAGAAGGGACAGATAGGTTTTAGCTGTTGGACAGGCAGGAGCGTGATTAAAAGCCCTTATCAGGGCTACTATAGTGCAGTACAGTGATAGCTTTACTACAATATACAGTCTGCAGAGAACGGTTGCTGTATTCAGGGATAGCTGCTGGAGTAGGGACAGAGAGAGGCATTAGTGGTGTATTAGGTGCTCTGCTACATACCAAACTATATTTGGCACTACTGTTCTACGTTTTTTTTGGCTGCAAAACCCTGTTATATACCTAGTGTGTATATGCACCATCTGATCTTCTGGCAGTATACGGCTGTGTACATTTTTTTTTTTTAAATACAGTTTCTTTGGCTCTAGTGTTCTGGGTTCTGTGTGCCTGCAATACCCTTTTTGTATACCAGGTGTAAATACCCACCGTCTGACCTGTTAGTACACGGCTGTGTACCTAGAAATATATAAAAAAAAAAAGCCTTTTCATTGGCACCTGTACTTTGCGTTCTCTTGCAAAATAATTGTATATATGTAGTCTTCATACACACCGTCTGATCTGTTTGTACACGGCTGTGTACCTAGAAATATTAAAAAAAAAAAGCCTTTTCATTGGCACCTGTACTTTGCGTTCTCTTGCAAAATAATTGTATATACGTAGTGTTCATACACACCGTCTGATCTGTTTGTACACGGCTGTGTACCTAGTAATATATTAAAAAAAAAAGCCTTTTCATTGGCACCTGTACTTTGCGTTCTCTTGCAAAATAATTGTATATACGTAGTGTTCATACACACCGTCTGATCTGTTTGTACACGGCTGTGTACCTAGAAATATATTTAAAAAAAAGCCTTTTCATTGGCACCTGTACTTTGCGTTCTCTTGCAAAATAATTGTATATACGTAGTCTTCATACACACCGTATGATCTGTTTGTACACGGCTATGTACCTAGAAATATATTTAAAAAAAAAGTCTTTTCATTGGCACCTGTACTTTGCGTTCTCTTGCAAAATAATTGTATATACGTAGTGTTCATACACACCGTCTGATCTGTTTGTACACGGCTGTGTACCTAGAAATATTAAAAAAAAAAGCCTTTTCATTGGCACCTGTACTTTGCGTTCTCTTGCAAAATAATTGTATATACGTAGTGTTCATACACACCGTCTGATCTGTTTGTACACGGCTGTGTACCTAGAAATATAAAAAAAAAAAGCCTTTTCATGGCACCTGTACTTTGCGTTCTCTTGCAAAATAATTGTATATACGTAGTGTTCATACACACCGTCTGATCTGTTTGTACACGGCTGTGTACCTAGAAATATAAAAAAAAAAAGCCTTTTCATTGGCACCTGTACTTTGCGTTCTCTTGCAAAATAATTGTATATACGTAGTCTTCATACACACCGTGTTATCTGTTTGTACACGGCTGTGTACCTAGAAATATATTTTAAAAAAAAAGCCTTTTCATTGGCACCTGTACTTTGCGTTCTCTTGCAAAATAATTGTATATACGTAGTGTTCATACACACCGTCTGATCTGTTTGTACACGGCTGTGTACCTAGAAATATAAAAAAAAAAAAAGCCTTTTCATTGGCACCTGTACTTTGCGTTCTCTTGCAAAATAATTGTATATACGTAGTCTTCATACACACCGTGTTATCTGTTGTACACGGCTATGTACCTAGAAATATATTAAAAAAAAAGCCTTTTCATTGGCACCTGTACTTTGCGTTCTCTTGCAAAATAATTGTATATACGTAGTGTTCATACACACCGTCTGATCTGTTTGTACACGGCTGTGTACCTAGAAATATAAAAAAAAAAAAGCCTTTTCATTGGCACCTGTACTTTGCGTTCTCTTGCAAAATAATTGTATATACGTAGTGTTCATACACACCGTCTGATCTGTTTGTACACGGCTGTGTACCTAGAAATATATTTAAAAAAAAAAGCTTTTTCATTGGCACCTGTACTTTGCGTTCTCTTGCAAAATAATTGTATATACGTAGTCTTCATACACACCGTATGATCTGTTTGTACACGGCTGTGTACCTAGAAATATATTTAAAAAAAAAGTCTTTTCATTGGCACCTGTACTTTGCGTTCTCTTGCAAAATAATTGTATATATACGTAGTGTTCATACACACCGTCTGATCTGTTTGTACACGGCTGTGTACCTAGAAATATAAAAAAAAAAAGCCTTTTCATTGGCACCTGTACTTTGCGTTCTCTTGCAAAATAATTGTATATACGTAGTGTTCATACACATCGTCTGATCTGTTTGTACACGGCTGTGTACCTAGAAATATAAAAAAAAAAAAGCCTTTTCATTGGCACCTGTACTTTGCGTTCTCTTGCAAAATAATTGTATATACGTAGTGTTCATACACACCGTCTGATCTGTTTGTACACGGCTGTGTACCTAGAAATATATTTAAAAAAAAAGCCTTTTCATTGGCACCTGTACTTTGCGTTCTCTTGCAAAATAATTGTATATACGTAGTGTTCATACACACCGTCTGATCTGTTTGTACACGGCTGTGTACCTAGAAATATATTTAAAAAAAAGCCTTTTCATTGGCACCTGTACTTTGCGTTCTCTTGCAAAATAATTGTATATACGTAGTGTTCATACACACCGTCTGATCTGTTTGTACACGGCTGTGTACCTAGAAATATAAAAAAAAAAAAGCCTTTTCATTGGCACCTGTACTTTGCGTTCTCTTGCAAAATAATTGTATATACGTAGTGTTCATACACACCGTCTGATCTGTTTGTACACGGCTTTGTACCTAGAAATATAAAAAAAAAAGCCTTTTCATTGGCACCTGTACTTTTGCGTTCTCTTGCAAAATAATTGTATATACGTAGTCTTCATACACACCGTCTGATCTGTTTGTACACGGCTGTGTACCTAGAAATATTTAAAAAAAAAGCCTTTTCATTGGCACCTGTACTTTGCGTTCTCTTGCAAAATAATTGTATATACGTAGTCTTCATACACACCGTCTGATCTGTTTGTACACGGCTGTGTACCTAGAAATATATTTAAAAAAAAAAGCCTTTTCATTGGCACCTATACTTTGCGTTCTCTTGCAAAATAATTGTATATACGTAGTGTTCATACACACCGTCTGATCTGTTTGTACACGGCTGTGTACCTAGAAATATTAAAAAAAAAAAGCCTTTTCATTGGCACCTGTACTTTGCGTTCTCTTGCAAAATAATTGTATATACGTAGTGTTCATACACACCGTCTGATCTGTTTGTACACGGCTGTGTACCTAGAAATATATTTAAAAAAAAGCCTTTTCATTGGCACCTGTACTTTGCGTTCTCTTGCAAAATAATTGTATATACGTAGTGTTCATACACACCGTCTGATCTGTTTGTACACGGCTGTGTAACTAGAAATATAAAAAAAAAGCCTTTTCATTGGCACCTGTACTTTGCGTTCTCTTGCAAAATAATTGTATATACGTAGTGTTCATACACACCGTCTGATCTGTTTGTACACGGCTGTGTACCTAGAAATATTAAAAAAAAAAAGCCTTTTCATTGGCACCTGTACTTTGCGTTCTCTTGCAAATAATTGTATATACGTAGTGTTCATACACACCGTCTGATCTGTTTGTACACGGCTGTGTACCTAGTAATATATTAAAAAAAAAAGCCTTTTCATTGGCACCTGTACTTTGCGTTCTCTTGCAAAATAATTGTATATACGTAGTGTTCATACACACCGTCTGATCTGTTTGTACACGGCTGTGTACCTAGAAATATATTTTAAAAAAAAAGCTTTTTCATTGGCACCTGTACTTTGCGTTCTCTTGCAAAATAATTGTATATACGTAGTCTTCATACACACCGTATGATCTGTTTGTACACGGCTGTGTACCTAGAAATATATTTAAAAAAAAGTCTTTTCATTGGCACCTGTACTTTGCGTTCTCTTGCAAAATAATTGTATATACGTAGTGTTCATACACACCGTCTGATCTGTTTGTACACGGCTGTGTACCTAGAAATATAAAAAAAAAAAGCCTTTTCATTGGCACCTGTACTTTGCGTTCTCTTGCAAAATAATTGTATATACGTAGTGTTCATACACACCGTCTGATCTGTTTGTACACGGCTGTGTACCTAGAAATATAAAAAAAAAAGCCTTTTCATTGGCACCTGTACTTTGCGTTCTCTTGCAAAATAATTGTATATACGTAGTGTTCATACACACCGTCTGATCTGTTTGTACACGGCTGTGTACCTAGAAATATAAAAAAAAAGCCTTTTCATTGGCACCTGTACTTTGCGTTCTCTTGCAAAATAATTGTATATACGTAGTCTTCATACACACCGTGTTATCTGTTTGTACACGGCTGTGTACCTAGAAATATATTTTAAAAAAAAGCCTTTTCATTGGCACCTGTACTTTGCGTTCTCTTGCAAAATAATTGTATATACGTAGTGTTCATACACACCGTCTGATCTGTTTGTACACGGCTGTGTACCTAGAAATATTAAAAAAAAAAAGCCTTTTCATTGGCACCTGTACTTTGCGTTCTCTTGCAAAATAATTGTATATACGTAGTCTTCATACACACCGTGTTATCTGTTTGTACACGGCTATGTACCTAGAATATATTTTAAAAAAAAGCCTTTTCATTGGCACCTGTACTTTGCGTTCTCTTGCAAAATAATTGTATATACGTAGTGTTCATACACACCGTCTGATCTGTTTGTACACGGCTGTGTACCTAGAAATATAAAAAAAAAAAAGTCTTTTCATTGGCACCTGTACTTTGCGTTCTCTTGCAAAATAATTGTATATACGTAGTGTTCATACACACCGTCTGATCTGTTTGTACACGGCTGTGTACCTAGAAATATATTAAAAAAAAAGCCTTTTCATTGGCACCTGTACTTTGCGTTCTCTTGCAAAATAATTGTATATACGTAGTCTTCATACACACCGTATGATCTGTTTGTACACGGCTGTGTACCTAGAAATATATTTAAAAAAAAAGTCTTTTCATTGGCACCTGTACTTTGCGTTCTCTTGCAAAATAATTGTATATACGTAGTGTTCATACACACCGTCTGATCTGTTTGTACACGGCTGTGTACCTAGAAATATTAAAAAAAAAAGCCTTTTCATTGGCACCTGTACTTTGCGTTCTCTTGCAAAATAATTGTATATACGTAGTGTTCATACACACCGTCTGATCTGTTTGTACACGGCTGTGTACCTAGAAATATAAAAAAAAAAAGCCTTTTCATTGGCACCTGTACTTTGCGTTCTCTTGCAAAATAATTGTATATACGTAGTGTTCATACACACCGTCTGATCTGTTTGTACACAGCTGTGTACTAGAAATATATTTTAAAAAAAAGCCTTTTCATTGGCACCTGTACTTTGCGTTCTCTTGCAAAATAATTGTATATACGTAGTGTTCATACACACCGTCTGATCTGTTTGTACACGGCTGTGTACCTAGAAATATATTTAAAAAAAAGCCTTTTCATTGGCACCTGTACTTTGCGTTCTCTTGCAAAATAATTGTATATACGTAGTGTTCATACACACCGTCTGATCTGTTTGTACACGGCTGTGTACCTAGAAATATAAAAAAAAAAAAGCCTTTTCATTGGCACCTGTACTTTGCGTTCTCTTGCAAAATAATTGTATATACGTAGTGTTCATACACACCGTCTGATCTGTTTGTACACGGCTTTGTACCTAGAAATATAAAAAAAAAAGCCTTTTCATTGGCACCTGTACTTTGCGTTCTCTTGCAAAATAATTGTATATACGTAGTCTTCATACACACCATCTGATCTGTTTGTACACGGCTGTGTACCTAGAAATATTTAAAAAAAAAAGCCTTTTCATTGGCACCTGTACTTTGCGTTCTCTTGCAAATAATTGTATATACGTAGTCTTCATACACACCGTCTGATCTGTTTGTACACGGCTGTGTACCTAGAAATATATTTAAAAAAAAAGCCTTTTCATTGGCACCTATACTTTGCGTTCTCTTGCAAAATAATTGTATATACGTAGTGTTCATACACACCGTCTGATCTGTTTGTACACGGCTGTGTACCTAGAAATATTAAAAAAAAAAAGCCTTTTCATTGGCACCTGTACTTTGCGTTCTCTTGCAAAATAATTGTATATACGTAGTGTTCATACACACCGTCTGATCTGTTTGTACACGGCTGTGTACCTAGAAATATATTTAAAAAAAAGCCTTTTCATTGGCACCTGTACTTTGCGTTCTCTTGCAAAATAATTGTATATACGTAGTGTTCATACACACCGTCTGATCTGTTTGTACACGGCTGTGTAACTAGAAATATAAAAAAAAAAAGCCTTTTCATTGGCACCTGTACTTTGCGTTCTCTTGCAAAATAATTGTATATACGTAGTGTTCATACACACCGTCTGATCTGTTTGTACACGGCTGTGTACCTAGAAATATTTAAAAAAAAAGCCTTTTCATTGGCACCTGTACTTTGCGTTCTCTTGCAAAATAATTGTATATACGTAGTGTTCATACACACCGTCTGATCTGTTTGTACACGGCTGTGTACCTAGAAATATAAAAAAAAAAGCCTTTTATTGGCACCTGTACTTTGCGTTTCTCTTGCAAAATAATTGTATATACGTAGTGTTCATACACACCGTCTGATCTGTTTGTACACGGCTGTGTACCTAGAAATATAAAAAAAAAGCCTTTTCATTGGCACCTGTACTTTGCGTTCTCTTGCAAAATAATTGTATATACGTAGTCTTCATACACACCGTGTTATCTGTTTGTACACGGCTGTGTACCTAGAAATATATTTAAAAAAAAGCCTTTTCATTGGCACCTGTACTTTGCGTTCTCTTGCAAAATAATTGTATATACGTAGTGTTCATACACACCGTCTGATCTGTTTGTACACGGCTGTGTACCTAGAAATATAAAAAAAAAAAAAGCCTTTTCATTGGCACCTGTACTTTGCGTTCTCTTGCAAAATAATTGTATATACGTAGTGTTCATACACACCGTCTGATCTGTTTGTACACGGCTGTGTACCTAGAAATATATTTAAAAAAAAGCCTTTTTCATTGGCACCTGTACTTTGCGTTCTCTTGCAAAATAATTGTATATACGTAGTCTTCATACACACCGTCTGATCTGTTTGTACACGGCTGTGTACCTAGAAATATATAAAAAAAAAAGCCTTTTCATTGGCACCTGTACTTTGCGTTCTCTTGCAAAATAATTTTATATACGTAGTCTTCATACACACCGTCTGATCTGTTTGTACACGGCTGTGTACCTAGAAATATATTTAAAAAAGCCTTTTCATTGGCACCTGTACTTTGCGTTCTCTTGCAAAATAATTGTATATACGTAGTCTTCATACACACCGTCTGATCTGTTTGTACACGGCTGTGTACCTAGAAATATTTAAAAAAAAAGCCTTTCATTGGCACCTGTACTTTTGCGTTCTCTTGCAAAATAATTGTATATACGTAGTGTTCATACACACCGTCTGATCTGTTTTTACACGTCTGTGTACCTAGAAATATATTTAAAAAAAGCTTTTCATTGGCACCTGTACTTTGCGTTCTCTTGCAAAATAATTGTATATACGTAGTGTTCATACACACCGTCTGATCTGTTTGTACACGGCTGTGTAACTAGAAATATAAAAAAAAAAAAGCCTTTTCATTGGCACCTGTACTTTGCGTTCTCTTGCAAAATAATTGTATATACGTAGTGTTCATACACACCGTCTGATCTGTTTGTACACGGCTGTGTACCTAGAAATATAAAAAAAAAGCCTTTTTATTGGCACCTGTACTTTGCGTTCTCTTGCAAAATAATTGTATATACGTTAGTCTTCATACACACCGTGTTATCTGTTTGTACACGGCTATGTACCTAGAAATATATTTTAAAAAAAAAGCCTTTTCATTGGCACCTATACTTTGCGTTCTCTTGCAAAATAATTGTATATACGTAGTGTTCATACACACCGTCTGATCTGTTTGTACACGGCTGTGTACCTAGAAATATAAAAAAAAAAAAAGCCTTTTCATTGGCACCTGTACTTTGCGTTCTCTTGCAAAATAATTGTATATACGTAGTGTTCATACACACCGTCTGATCTGTTTGTACACGGCTGTGTACCTAGAAATATATTTAAAAAAAAAGCCTTTTCATTGGCACCTGTACTTTGCGTTCTCTGCAAAATAATTGTATATACGTAGTCTTCATACACACCGTATGATCTGTTTGTACACGGCTGTGTACCTAGAAATATATTTAAAAAAAAAGTCTTTTCATTGCACCTGTACTTTGCGTTCTCTTGCAAAATAATTGTATATACGTAGTGTTCATACACACCGTCTGATCTGTTTGTACACGGCTGTGTACCTAGAATATAATAAAAAAAAGCCTTTTCATTGGCACCTGTACTTTGCGTTCTCTTGCAAAATAATTGTATATACGTAGTGTTCATACACATCGTCTGATCTGTTTGTACACGGCTGTGTACCTAGAATATAAAAAAAAAAAAGCCTTTTCATTGGCAACCTGTACTTTGCGTTCTCTTGCAAAATAATTGTATATACGTAGTGTTCATACACACCGTCTGATCTGTTTGTACACAGCTGTGTACCTAGAAATATATTTTAAAAAAAAGCCTTTTCATTGGCACCTGTACTTTGCGTTCTCTTGCAAAATAATTGTATATACGTAGTGTTCATACACACCGTCTGATCTGTTT
>ONZH01020217.1:0-35606 GCA_900303285.1 Rhinella marina
CCCGTGGTCCCCTTCAGCCCGCCTGGCTGAGACCACACAAGCCTCACTGGCTTCACCCTCTCTCAGGGTCAGTGCCTCTCCCCAGACTGACACACTGGAGGATTACTTATTCCTCCCAGATTACACCAGCTGGCCTCACCTGGGATCTCCTCAGGCCAGAGAAAAGACATGCCCTGGAATTGGGTGGGTTGGAAAGGTCCCACTGCCGACCTACCTTCCCAACCCAAATAAAATCCAGCCCAGCTATTACTATCAAAATAGCTCCAGCAACTAAGTTTGCTGAAGCCAGCACCGTCTACCTGGATTTTATTTATCTCACCCAGTTGAGGAACCTGAGTGAGATATACACCCCTTCCAGCTTTCCAGTACACATCACCACATATCCCCCCCCCTCTGTTCAAAACCTGTGGGGGTGAACACATGCTTTCCCTCTATTTTGCCATATCCAGGCACAGCAGGATTTGGTTTGTTATCAGCACCAACTTCCTATCCCATAGGTAGTATCTAAGGGAGTCCAGCCCCCAACTGATATCCGGACCCTCTCTCTCTATTCTCTTACGAGTGATGAAAAGCTTCTGAACTTTTTTATCTCGTTCTCTCAGTTTATTTGGCTCTTGCCCTTTCCGGGACTGCTCCAGCCCTTGACTGAGCTGTTTGCACAGTAGCTTCCACCCGTGGATGCTTCCAGCCACTTTCTTGTTTGCTTTGCGGCGTCTCTTCAGCCGCGCACGGCTTGACTCTGCTTGTTCTGGAACCATCAGAAGCTCTATTTCTGTGCTCGCTCTTTTCTTCAGTACTGTTCTCCTTAGGTTTGGTGGCAGTTTCAGATTCCTCTGCTTCTTCAGTGGCTTTTTCCACTTTGGCAGACTCTTCTTCTTCCCCTGTGACCTCTGCAGCGTCTGAGAACTTCTTCCACTCATCGGCTTTAGCTTCTCCAGCCTTCTCATCCCTCTCGGACATGGCACCATATACCAGCACTTTTAACTCCTCCCCTTCTTTCTCATCAAGGTTGGAGGCACTAGGGATATGGGAGCCCATATCTGACTTTTCAACTTCTGGCAATTCTTCCAGCAGTTTACCCAGGACTTGGGTCTCCATTCGTATAAGCTCCAGCGGAGCCATGCTAGAGTAGTAGACAGCATCTGTACACTGGTCGGGCGTCTCCCCGGAATTCTTCCCCAGAAGGCTGTTGGCATCCTGGAAAGTGTTGACAACGGAGCAGACGTCTTTCACAACCAGGTCCTGGCTACTCATGGCCATGAGTCTCTTGGCCTCTGCATCCACATCAGCCTCAGTTTGTTCAGCAGGAACTTCTTCCATCTTCTCCACCTTGGCTAGCCCTGCAGCATCACCGCTTCCAGACCAATTCTCCCTCGCCAGACGACGAACCTCCTCTTCTCTCTGGGCGAGCTTCTGCTGATGCTTCACCTGAGACTCTTTAAGCTCTTTGCTCACCTGCTCCAGCTCTGCAGACAGCTTCTGGACGGTGCGTTCGCCTTCTCTGACAGTTCCGCGCATTGCATTTATTTTCGACTCCAAAGCCAAGACCTTCTCTTCTTCCAGATGTTTTAAGGCGGCCTCTAAGTCGGCAGTTTTTTGTTTCTCCTCAGAAAGCTCTTTGGACAGGGCGCCGAGCTCCTTCGCTTCCCGCTCCTTGAGCTGAGCCTTGGCAGAGGAGAGTTCGGACTCCAGGTGGCGTACCTGATCGAGCTGCGCGGACGTGGCGGCTTCCATGTCCGTTTCCACCTGGCTGGAGGTTTCGGCTCGCTCGTTCCACGCGCAGATTTCCTTTGTGCGTTTTTTTATTTCCTCCTCTCGTTGCCGCACCGCGGAGGAGGATTCGCGAAGCTTCTGCTGCAGGTTCTCCGTTTTTGCTCCGAGTTCTTCTTCTAATTGCGCGACCTTAGACTCGAGCGTCTTAACCGCGGACTTCTCCTTGACAACAGGCAGTAGATCTTGCGAAAACTTCTCTATTCGCTCTAAGAAGTCATCTAGTGTCTTTTCTAGCACATCTAGGGTCTGTGTAGAGAGAGAGTAATCTTCCTCATGTTTGCTGCTACACTGTTCTTCCAGCAATCGGTCAGGCACTTCTACTACACCCCCTTGTCTACCATAGACATCTGTCTTAGTGGTGTTATTCTCCAGGTTATTACTGACCACTGACACCTGGTTGCTACCAGCAACCACACCATTTTCCTGAGAAGCTAACAGGACAACCCCACTCTTGGAGCTGCCATCAGTCACAGCATACTCATTTCCTATACCACTTTTGTCAGTCTCATTCCTGACCTCTAGGGGCACAAATGAGACAATTCCTACAGTATCCAGGTTCATGTTCTGAACCCACTCAGGCTCCCTTGCACCTAAATGGTTTACATTTACAACACCTTCATGAAAACTGCATCCAAGCTCAGTAACCATAGAACACAGTGGGAACTGCTGAACTGCACCTGGTTCTGGTTCGTGTGGTACACCTTCTAGCTCTGCCACACTTTCTTGCACATTTACCACGGTGGGCTCCCTCAGCTCTCTGCTATCAACCTTATCAATCAGCATTCCCAGGTCACATACATTTTTACCAACAGGGGGAGCTTTTCCCCCAATCACCACCTGCAAAGGAAAAGGGGTGTCATCATCAGTATCATCATCAATAATAACACGTTTTGCATAATGCGTTTCAAATAATATCACATGTTCATTCTGTACCTCCTCTGCACCATTGCTTTCAATGGTCATTTCACCTAAACCATTGTGTTCAACGTGCATCTCCCTTACACCTTCATTTAAAGGGACAGGTACAGGTTCTGCAGGAGTTTCACCACTTTCTGCAGAAGTGTCTCCATTTCCCCACAACTCCCAGAACAAGGGAAAATCATAGCCCAACATTACATCATGCATGAGCCTATTGGCAACACCAAATTCATAAGTCCCAGTTCCCACTGGAGTCTCGCACTCCGCGATAGCCACAGGATAGTCTCTGCTATTTCCATGAATGTTCATCACACTCACGTGTTTGTCCAACACATAGTCCCCAATATCACATATTTTTGTCGCAGTCTCTAGTCCCGAGATCGCGACACATACCGACTCGGCAGGTAGCAACTGCCGCCGACTCTCACCATAGTCCACGGCTTCTGAGGCACCATGGCATAGATCAGCACCATGCCCAACCTCCAGAGCCTCTCTCTTTATCACCTTGTCAATGGCCCATGCACAAACAGGAACAGTCTTACCAGCTGCTGTCACGGTGTCGACACATCCATTAGTCGAGGGCACTTGCTCTCCAGAGACAACTCCACTGACAAGAACTATAGTCCTTTTCAAAGGTTAGAGACACTGTGGTCTCGGTCTCCGGCCCCCTGTCTAGAAAGTCCAGAATCTCGGGCATAACCCGAGACACTTGTTGGCGGGAATCTAGTGTAACCCTTAGCGGGATTCCTCCAATTACCAAGTCACAGGACCTTTCAATGTCTTTATCTGGTCTCCTGATCTCACAGTCATCCATTGTGGCATAGACCGGCTCCAGGTACATCTGCAACAGCCGGCTTACGAACTGATCCAGGGCACCAGATGTCCTCCAACAAAACAACTAAATTTTCAACAGGGCAGTTTTGTTTTTTTTTGTTTTTTTACTGGGGCTACTGGCCCTTTAAATTTCAGCAAGTTTCACTTGCAACACCGCAAAACAAATGTCCAGTTCAGCAGGTTAACAGCTGCATCTTTTCTAACACCAGGCCTCCGGCCCTTTAACACGGGTTCACAGCAACACTTTTAGCTGCACCTGCTCTTTTCCACGCCGTTGCCCCTAGCAACCAGCTGTTGCACTTTTCAGCATGGACACTGGCCCTCATCGACATGCCCTTTTTGGCAACAACATGCCCGCATCCTCCACCATATGTAAGGGATCGTACACGCTCAGGGGGTCACATCACACAATTTCTTCATAAATGCTAGGTTTTCCAGGTCCAACTCTATTTTATTGGTACCAGCACTCAACACAAAACAAATCATAAACCAAAATACCTGCCCGGCTAGGCCCTGGCTAGACATAGGTTTCCCTATCTCACCTTTAATAAGACGCTGTTCACAAGCAGCTTTTGTTGCGGCTTCCCTCAGCCGTCTGGGTCAGCCTCTTCCAGGCCATGACCTCCACACAAATTCAGTCTCGCGAGAGATGCGGCTATACGTAGCCCGTGGTCCCCTTCAGCCTGCCTGGCTGAGACCACACAAGCCTCACTGGCTTCACCCTCTCTCAGGGTCAGTGCCTCTCCCCAGACTGACACACTGGAGGATTACTTATTCCTCCCAGATTACACCAGCTGGCCTCACCTGGGATCTCCTCAGGCCAGAGAAAAGACATGCCCTGGAATTGGGTGGGTTGGAAAGGTCCCACTGCCGACCTACCTTCTCAACCCAAATAAAATCCAGCCCAGCTATTACTATCAAAATAGCTCCAGCAACTAAGTTTGCTGAAGCCAGCACCGTCTACCTGGATTTTATTTATCTCACCCAGTTGAGGAACCTGAGTGAGATATACACCCCTTCCAGCTTTCCAGTACACATCACCACAATACTTAACAAAAAAGTGTGAAACAACTGAAAATATGTCTTATATTCTAGGTTCTTCAAAGTAACCACCTTTTGCGCACTCTTGGCATTCTCTTGATGAGCTTCAAGAGGTAGTCACATGAAATGGTTTTCACTTCACAGATGTGCCCTGTCAGGTTTAATAAGTGGGTTTTCTTGCCTTATAAATGGGGTTGGGACCATGAGTTGTGTTGGGCAGAAGTTAGGTGGATACACAGCTGATAGCCCTACTGAATAGACTGTTAGAATTTGTATTATGGCAAGAAAAAAGCAGCTAAGTAAAGAAAAACGAGTGGCCATCATTACTTTAAGAAATGAAGGTCAGTCAGTTCGAAAAATTGGGAAAACCTTGAAAGTGTCCCCAAGTGCAGTCGCAAAAACCATCAAGCGCTACAAAGAAACTGTCTCACATGAGGACCGCCCCAGGAAAGGAAGACCAAGAGTCACCTCTGCTGCGGAGGATAAGTTCATCCGAGTCACCAGCATCAGAAATCGCAGGTTAACAGCAACTCAGATTAGAGACCAGGTCAATGCCACACAGAGTTCTAGCAGCAGACACATCTCTACAACAACTGTTAAGAGGAGACTGTGTGCAGCAGGCCTTCATGGTAAAATAGCTGCTAGGAAACCACCGCTAAGGACAGGCAATAAGCAGAAGAGACTTGTTTGGGCTAAAGAACACAAGGAATGGACATTAGACCAGTGGAAATCTGTGCTTTGGTCTGATGAGTCCAAATTTGAGATCTTTGGTTCCAACCACTGTGTCTTTGTGCGACGCAGAAAATGTGAACGGATGGACTCTACGTGTCTGGTTCCCACCGTGAAGCATGGACGAGGAGGTGTGATGGTGTGGGGGTGCTTTGCTGGTGACACTGTTGGGGATTTATTCAAAATTGAAGGCATACTGAACCAGCATGGCTACCACAGCATCTTGCAGCGGCATGCTATTCCATCCGGTTTGTGTTTAGTTGGACCATCATTTATTTATCAACAGGACAATGACCCCAAACACACCTCCAGGCTGTGTAAGGGCTATTTGACCGAGAAGGAGAGTGATGGGGTGCTACGCCAGATGACCTGGCCTCCACAGTCACCAGACCTGAACCCAATCGAGATGGTTTGGGGTGAGCTGGACCGCAGAGTGAAGGCAAAAGGGCCAACAAGTGCTGAGCATCTCTGGGAACTCCTTCAAGACTGTTGGAATACCATTTCAGGTGACTACCTCTTGAAGCTCATCAAGAGAATGCCAAGAGTGTGCAAAGCAGTAATCAAAGCAAAAGGTGGCTACTTTGAAGAACCTAGAATATAAGACATATTTTCAGTTGTTTCACACTTTTTTGTTAAGTATATAATTCCACATGTGTTAATTCATAGTTTTGATGCCTTCAGTGTGAATCTACAATTTTCATAGTCATGAAAATACAGAAAACTCTTTGAATGAGAAGGTGTGTCCAAACTTTTGGTCTGTACTGTATATGGAAGCAAAAGGGGGCACTTAACCTGAAAAAAAAAAAAGACTCGGCGATCCTAATGGAGCAGGACCGCTTGACTGAAACGCTTGGCATTCCATCTGCTTCAATGTCCCTGATCTGCCAAAGCTTGGATGGAAGAAAGGGGAGGAAAGGGTTAATAGGTAATATGACAAATTTGCCCAAGGCTATTCTGGGTGGGGGGGGGGGCTTGCCTTCTGTCATATAACCTATTAACCCTTTCCTCCCCTTTCTTCCATCCCAGCTTTGGCAGATCAGGGACAGTGAAGGGGATGGAATGTCAAGCGTCGCATAAGCATTTTACTTTCCAGTTAACTGCACCCCTGTGCTTGAGATGTTATGTGGGTAATTATTGTACATTCTGAGCCCCCCTGGGGACCAAATCCAATGTGATTAAAGGCAGTTACGTTGAATGCAGTACATCAGCTGTACATGAGCTGTGCTACACACGCAAAGTCTACCAAACTGCGTCCATGTTACCTGAGAACCCCACGATATCAAATATTCTGTGGCTTTGGCTGGGACATAGAACTGTCAGCAGTTTCCTACTGTACCTTATCTTAGTGTACTTATTTACACATTTTTGTACTTCAGACTTTGTGTGCAGAAAGGGTTATTACCCTAAGCTCGCTGTCCATCCCTTGTTGAGCTGTACCACACAAGCAAATTCGGTATTGAATATTATGTGCAACCCCCGTTTACACCAAGGCGTCCTTACCGAGATGTGTCACATTGAATCAAGCTGTACAGGATGCTAGTAGGTTGCAGATTTGTAGGGCTCTGTAATAAATTACCTTCTGCAATGCGGTTTATGGCAGCTTTATGATTTTAGTTAGCACGTGCAGTAGCCATGTTTTTTTGCATTTGCCGAAGGACGGCTTGTGTGATGTGTCCTGCAGCTACAGTACACTGCCAGATTCTCCTACTGACTCTGCAAAAATACTGTACATACTGTACAGTATATGTATAATACTGTATAGAAAACAGTGACCAGGTATTCTTGCCAGATGGAAATGCAGCCCCCGGCTCCGCTCTATTATTTAGTTGTGGATGTAATGGGGACATTGTTAGCCTGGAGAATTGAGACCACTTTATGAAACAAAAAAAAAACAAAAAAAACTAAACAGTAATGGATGAGTCTTATCGTATTAATTATGTTTAACCCTTAAAGAGGCAGCAGCGCACGCAGGCCTTCCAGCCTCCGGTTGGAAGAAGAAATTATTAAAAATGACGAAGCATTAATTCAGATTTCAACAAAGGTTTATGAAAAAATCCTTGGGCTTCTAAAGCACTTAAAAAGAACTGGAAAAATAGCCCGGGAAATAATATGTGGCGACATACAGTATTAACGACAAATGTCGAAGTGGGAAACGCCAGGCTTTATATACTGTACACTCTAAAATCATACAGATGAGGTAGCTTCCAAAGCAGTTGGCCCATTCATACAGTATGTGCTTGAGATGTTACGTGGGTAATTATTGGACTTTCTGAGCCCCCCTGGGGACCAAATCTGTACCTACTGTACTTAATGTACTGCACCAAAAGATGGCTCGTCAAGATGCAGTCATGTCATGGACGCCACCAAAAAGTATCAATGTCAATGACGTAAACCAAGGGGGCTAAGAAATATTCAGGAAATATATACGGGGAATGCTGTATTTTATAGAGGATGGTCGGTCTTTACAGTCACCCAGCCCTGAGTTGTTTGGCCAGGAAAGGGTAAAAGTTGAGGTTGATCTCAAAGGAAAAGCCGTCTTCTTTGGACTCCACAACCAAAGCTCCTTGTGGGATGTAGGTGGCCATTAAATAATCTACTTTAGGGGCATTTGGGATTATTTTATGTTAACCTACAGTAAAAAGCAGTAAATTGTGATGTCCTATATCTGATAAATCTTTATTACAAAGTTAATTTATCCTTCTAATACCGCTCTGTTAAACAACATACAGTACAGTTCTAATATACGCGGAGCTACCGTGCAGTTAAATGCAGTTTCATGCGCCATCTGGCGGTCAGATAAGAACACTACACCCTTAAATCTTTTTACTCTGTTCACAGAAATAGGAGATACGATACCGCTCTGCGCTTCTCCTTATGAGTTTTATAATTTTTTTTTTCATTACTCGGATAACCCCTTTAAGCCTCATTCACACGTCCGTGTCTATGCTCAAATCTGTCCGTGAAGGGTCCGTGTGTCCGTTTTTGCTGTTCGTGTGCCACTGTTTCACTGACACTGAACAGCTGAAAAATAATTTTCAAAGAATCTCCTCCTAATGATTCGTGAAACACGGACTCAACACGGATGGCATCTGTTTTGCATCCATGGCTTTCACAGACCCATAGACTATAATGGGCATGATGGATCCATGAACACGAACAAAATAAAGCATGCATCCATGCTAAAAACAAGGACAGTACTTTTTTGTCTGTTTATTTTTTATTTACAGAATCTGCAATGGAGGTCCTGAATGGAGCCTCCGGTGCAGATGTGAACCAGCCTTTAAACATACATACAGTATTACACAAACGCATGTATACACATTACAAAGGCAGACACACAAAAGACAGTCAAACATTACACAGAAATGTGTATAGATAGATGGACATTTATCAAACCAGATGTCAGGTTTTTTGTTGTAAAAATATTGTACTACATGCAAATTGCAACTTCTTTGCAACATTTTGGAAAAACGGCACCTTTGTGTTTAAGGCAGAAAAGTGAGATTAGATCTGAAATATGGCACATTTACTGTCTACAACACTTGTAATGTCACAGAAATTATGCAAGGCAACCCCGAGGTGTTAATAGGTAATATGACAAATTTGCCCAAGGCTATTCTGGGTGGGGGGGGGGGCTTGCCTTCTGTCATATAACCTATTAACCCTTTCCTCCCCTTTCTTCCATCCCAGCTTTGGCAGATCAGGGACAGTGAAGGGGATGGAATGTCAAGCGTCGCATAAGCATTTTACTTTCCAGTTAACTGCACCCCTGTGCTTGAGATGTTATGTGGGTAATTATTGTACATTCTGAGCCCCCCTGGGGACCAAATCCAATGTGATTAAAGGCAGTTACGTTGAATGCAGTACATCAGCTGTACATGAGCTGTGCTACACACGCAAAGTCTACCAAACTGCGTCCATGTTACCTGAGAACCCCACGATATCAAATATTCTGTGGCTTTGGCTGGGACATAGAACTGTCAGCAGTTTCCTACTGTACCTTATCTTAGTGTACTTATTTACACATTTTTGTACTTCAGACTTTGTGTGCAGAAAGGGTTATTACCCTAAGCTCGCTGTCCATCCCTTGTTGAGCTGTACCACACAAGCAAATTCGGTATTGAATATTATGTGCAACCCCCGTTTACACCAAGGCGTCCTTACCGAGATGTGTCACATTGAATCAAGCTGTACAGGATGCTAGTAGGTTGCAGATTTGTAGGGCTCTGTAATAAATTACCTTCTGCAATGCGGTTTATGGCAGCTTTATGATTTTAGTTAGCACGTGCAGTAGCCATGTTTTTTTGCATTTGCCGAAGGACGGCTTGTGTGATGTGTCCTGCAGCTACAGTACACTGCCAGATTCTCCTACTGACTCTGCAAAAATACTGTACATACTGTACAGTATATGTATAATACTGTATAGAAAACAGTGACCAGGTATTCTTGCCAGATGGAAATGCAGCCCCCGGCTCCGCTCTATTATTTAGTTGTGGATGTAATGGGGACATTGTTAGCCTGGAGAATTGAGACCACTTTATGAAACAAAAAAAAAACAAAAAAAAACTAAACAGTAATGGATGAGTCTTATCGTATTAATTATGTTTAACCCTTAAAGAGGGCAGCAGCGCACGCAGGCCTTCCAGCCTCCGGTTGGAAGAAGAAATTATTAAAAATGACGAAGCATTAATTCAGATTTCAACAAAGGTTTATGAAAAAATCCTTGGGCTTCTAAAGCACTTAAAAAGAACTGGAAAAATAGCCCGGGAAATAATATGTGCGACATACAGTATTAACGACAAATGTCGAAGTGGGAAACGCCAGGCTTTATATACTGTACACTCTAAAATCATACAGATGAGGTAGCTTCCAAAGCAGTTGGCCCATTCATACAGTATGTGCTTGAGATGTTACGTGGGTAATTATTGGACTTTCTGAGCCCCCCTGGGGACCAAATCTGTACCTACTGTACTTAATGTACTGCACCAAAAGATGGCTCGTCAAGATGCAGTCATGTCATGGACGCCACCAAAAAGTATCAATGTCAATGACGTAAACCAAGGGGGCTAAGAAATATTCAGGAAATATATACGGGGAATGCTGTATTTTATAGAGGATGGTCGGTCTTTACAGTCACCCAGCCCTGAGTTGTTTGGCCAGGAAAGGGTAAAAGTTGAGGTTGATCTCAAAGGAAAAGCCGTCTTCTTTGGACTCCACAACCAAAGCTCCTTGTGGGATGTAGGTGGCCATTAAATAATCTACTTTAGGGGCATTTGGGATTATTTATGTTAACCTACAGTAAAAAGCAGTAAATTGTGATGTCCTATATCTGATAAATCTTTATTACAAAGTTAATTTATCCTTCTAATACCGCTCTGTTAAACAACATACAGTACAGTTCTAATATACGCGGAGCTACCGTGCAGTTAAATGCAGTTTCATGCGCCATCTGGCGGTCAGATAAGAACACTACACCCTTAAATCTTTTTACTCTGTTCACAGAAATAGGAGATACGATACCGCTCTGCGCTTCTCCTTATGAGTTTATAATTTTTTTTTTCATTACTCGGATAACCCCTTTAAGCCTCATTCACACGTCCGTGTCTATGCTCAAATCTGTCCGTGAAGGGTCCGTGTGTCCGTTTTTGCTGTTCGTGTGCCACTGTTTCACTGACACTGAACAGCTGAAAAATAATTTTCAAAGAATCTCCTCCTAATGATTCGTGAAACACGGACTCAACACGGATGGCATCTGTTTTGCATCCATGGCTTTCACAGACCCATAGACTATAATGGGCATGATGGATCCATGAACACGAACAAAATAAAGCATGCATCCATGCTAAAAACAAGGACAGTACTTTTTGTCTGTTTATTTTTTATTTACAGAATCTGCAATGGAGGTCCTGAATGGAGCCTCCGGTGCAGATGTGAACCAGCCTTTAAACATACATACAGTATTACACAAACGCATGTATACACATTACAAAGGCAGACACACAAAAGACAGTCAAACATTACACAGAAATGTGTATAGATAGATGGACATTTATCAAACCAGATGTCAGGTTTTTTGTTGTAAAAATATTGTACTACATGCAAATTGCAACTTCTTTGCAACATTTTGGAAAAACGGCACCTTTGTGTTTAAGGCAGAAAAGTGAGATTAGATCTGAAATATGGCACATTTACTGTCTACAACACTTGTAATGTCACAGAAATTATGCAAGGCAACCCCGAGGTGTATTTATTTTAAGACTAAAGCCTCATTCACATGTCAGTGTTCGGTCAGTGATTTCCATCAGTGATTGTGAGCCAAAACCAGGTGTCGCTCTAAACACAGAACAGGTGCAAATCTTTCCCTTAGGGCTCTTTCACACGACCGTATGCCCTCCGAGACATACGGTCCGTGAGCGGGCCATATATCCCAGAGTGGAATCGTTCGTGCGCACAGCATCATTGATTACAATGATGCTGTGCACGCCGCGCCGTCCGCGGGGCTATTGTCCCGCACTCATAAAATCATATGATAATAGTCCCGCGGGCGGCCCGACGTGCACAGCATTATTGTAATCAATGATGCTGTGCGCTCCCGTGCGCACGATCGATGCCGCTCCGGGACATATGGCCCATTCACGGACCGTATGTCTCGGAGGGCATACGATCGTGTGAAAGGGCCCTTATACCTTATGTCTGTGGAGGCTCCAATCCTGGTTTTGGCTCACAATCACTAATGGAAATCATTGACGTGTGAATGAGGCTTAAGTCATACAACTCAGTGCAGTTGCACCAAATACATAAAAACCTTACGCTTGATGAACATGGTGCAACCACACATTTATTTATTTTTTTTACAAGGGAAACTTCTGGGGGGAGCAGAACACAGGCTTCATGGATACTTCCTGACCTGCTTTCCTCATGCTTCTGTAAACTTGGTGGAACTGATGGATTTATCTCTGTTTTTCAACTGTATTAACTATGTAACTTCTTTCCTCTTTCCTTTATGTTCTGGCAGCTAACACTAGTGACTGGATTGAGTTACAGCCAACACTCATCTTTACTCTGTGGGGGAATAGTCTGTGAATCAGAATCAGAATGTGACCTGCTGTCCAGTTGCCAACTGACCCTTCCTTATTCACCCCTCCCTTTCCCTTCAGCATCTTGTTCATTGCAAAACACAGCCTGCTTATGAAGACTGGCTGTACACTGCAGGCTTTTAAGAGAGTAGGCATTTTGGTCTAGCATGGGTCTCTTGGAAACGTCAGGCCCGAAGCTACCGACCCAAAAGTCCCCATTATAGTCTGCCATTGGCTATACCTCTCCCTGGAGCATGCACAAACTTTGAATTCACTTCATCAATGCATGCATTGCTATTGCACTCTGACTTAAAGCTGTACTCCTCAGTCATAGCTAGAAGACTAGCAGATGCTACAGCTAATTAATAGGTAACAGGTCAGCTTCTTCAGAATTTGGCACACCTAAGATGGCATTTGGTATCACATGCTTTTGATATTTCAAATGCCACTTGGCAAGGATGCCCGCTATCACCAAAAATCGTTGCATTGGTCATAGAGCCCCTTTCTCATCTCTTATGGACTTCTGTGTACATAAGTGGGGACACTGTTAGCGCTGTAGATCACCACATAAGACTATTTGCTGATGATCTATAATTATATGACAGTCTGACAGACTCTGAAACATCACTACCTCATGTAGTACACATCATTGAATGTTTCAGTGAGCTATTACAAACTGAATGTATGTAAATCTCTTATTCTGGACATGCATATCCCTCCATGAAACTTACTCTTATGCAACTATTTACTTTTCAGTTAGTGGAACTCTGCATCCTCTACTTGGAAATGATCTTGTTCCTTGACCTATCCTCTTAATACCTTAGCTTCCACTAACTATGCAGTACTTATCTCCAAATCCAGAAGAATATATCAGGGATATCAGCTGTGAAAATGTTTTTACTTCTGTGACACAGTGAAGGGTCTGTCAGTAGATAGGAGGTATTTTCCTCCCAGCATATACTGCAGACACTGATTGCAGCAAGATGAGGTCAAGCACTGGGCTGGATTTTACTTGCTGGTCCAGGCTTTGTGGTTGCCCAACTCTCATAAAAAGTAGCAGAGTGTGATCTAGCTGTGGGTGGCTTGTGCCTGGATGAAGGCTTGAGACCTGTCTGGGAGGACAGGTGGATTATTTTCTGGACTTAAAACTTTGGTGTGGGCCTGTTTGCAAAGTGTGAACACACGCCTGGACTTGGACTCTTTGTGCAGAACCTGCAGCATGGTGTGAATAAACACCAGGACTTTCAACTAAGGTGAAGTTGTTTTGCTTAGCTGTTAAACCTGCTTGTGTGAATAAAACACTGCAGTTTGATTTAAGAACTGTTTTTGTGCCTCTGTTCTGCGTCCGCTCACCCTGCCTACTAGAGCGAATCCCCACACTTCCCAAAATCTTGTATGGTATGTCTTTTATAATTTACTGATTCCTATTCGCATGGCCACTATTCAGTGTTATAAAACACTACTTTTAAATTTCATATGTCACTACCAATGCCCAAGACTAGCAGCAAATATTCTCTATCTCCTAATACCTTTGGTGGATTAGGTTGTCTCTATCTATTATTCCATTACAATGCCGCTCTGTTGGATCAAATAAAGGACTGCTGGGGCTTGGATAACACCAAACAGTGGGTGGAAAGGGATACAATTATGATGGAACACAAGGAAATGAACCACCATCTGTGGGACCTTTCTATTAGTGGTGAAATCCTTTGGGCTCCATCTTTTACCACCCAAGAAGGTTTGAATTTGTGGTGTAAGGCCTCTCCAACAAGACATATTTTCCCACTGTGATATACCAGTATCCCACTTCAGTCTTTATTAGTTGAGTCACATAATTGTAACCACCAGCTTATATCCGGAGAAACCGCCATGGGCAGCACGAGCAGCAGCTACACAGGTTGGGACTAAATAAGGTCCTGGTAGGTTGTCACAGGTATCTGAAGCTATGCTGACTGCAATGAATCCCACAGCAGCGATCATGGGGGTTCCTCAAATGATTAACTAGGTTCCAGTCTGGGGAATTAGGAGGTTAGCATAGTACTTGGAAGTCTTGATCATGCCCTTCCAACCAATGTTGGACATTTCTAGCCATGTGACATATCACATTTTCTTGCTGGAAGATCCTATACACCCCAGGGAAAACAATCAGCATGTATGGGCACACGTGATATGCAAGGATGGATTCAAAAGAGCACCGTCAAAGAAGAATGACTAGGCCCAGAGAATGCCACAAAAACATTATCCAGACCATAACACTGTCACCACCAGCTGGTTTTCTTTAGCAATGGTTGTAAAGTGTTTGTTTTCTGATGTTTATAGCCTGGCACACCAACATCCATCTGCTCTATGAAGCAGAAAACATAACTAACAGAAGGCAACCTTTTACCAGTCATCAAAGGTCCAATTCTGACACTGCTGCAAAAATTGAAGCCTTTTCTGCTGATGCAGCATTAGCCAAGATGCAATGACCATCCTTCTGCTTTGGAGCCACATACACCGTACTGGTTCACTGAAGAGTTGTTATAGACAAAAGTCTGGTAACCCCCGCTTCATTTGGAGGTGAACTGCTCCACTGTAGTTTGTTGGTCGACCCCCCCCCACATTTGTAGCTAACGTTCACCTCTCATATCACTGGCATTTGATGCTCCACAGTGTCCACATCGCTTATTCTCAGTGGTGCCATTTATCCACTCATAATACACATTTACCATGGCAACATAGACAAACTGTATAATTTCAGAAAGACTGCCACCCTTTGTCTGAAAGCCAATGATCATCCCTTGTTGGAGCTCTTATGAAATGCTATTTTACCCATGACAGTAACGAGGCATATGTGTGCAGACAGTCTATCGCACACCTTGTATATCCACCAAGCCAGCTAATAACACGTGACTTTCTTTATGAGTTATGCGATGCTGGCGTCGAAAGTAGGAAGTGGTCATGCCCAGTGGTGTACATAGAGAAGTAAGGGCCCCATAGCAAGGATCAAACCAGGCCCCCCAAAAAGAACAGAAGGGTTTCTGCCTAAACCCTTTTCAATGACCCTTGGGCCAATTTTCCACTGCTTCATTTGCTAAAAGTTTCCTTTAGAGGGTAGAGTCCTGACCAAGTTTTCACCTCCAGTAGAAGAGGAGATAATCCCAACTAAGACTAGGCCCCCTCTTGCCCTGGGCTCCATAGCAGTTATATGGTCTGCCGCTATGGTAGTTACGTCCCTGGTCATGCCATAAATGTAGTACCTTTAAGTTTGGCAGAACAGCACTGCAATCGTATTATGGCCTCCCTGCAGTGTGAATCTAGCCCTATTTCTGATGAACTAAATGATAATCTTACTAAACGGGAAAGGAAGGCATTGGACACTTTAAGGGTTAACCAAGACCTAATGGTGAGGAAATCAGACAAGGGAGGCCGCACTGTGATTTTGAATGCAGGCCTCTACAAAAAGTTCAATGAGGAGTTACTCACTGATTCCTCTACAAATAGTATTTTGAAAGTAGATCCCACGAGGGACTTTGGCTTAGCCATGGGTAAAATATTGGATGAAGGAGTTTCTATGGGAGTGTAAAAACCAGGGATTACCTCATGGTGGAAAGATTTGTGGTACCAATCTTCCATTCGCTCCCCAAAATACATAAGATAGTGATTAGGGATAAGATTGGGATAGTGGTTAGGTTAATGGATGGATCACTACTTACAACCTTTGGTGAAATGTATTCCAAGTTATTTGCGGGAGACAAAGCATGTTCTGGATATTGTAAGTAGAATGGAGGGAGGGCTGTAGGTGGGCCACATGCCATGTAGAGGCACTTTACACTTCAATTCCACCCCACTTGGGCATGCTTAGTTTGAAAAGACATCTGAACGTGTATAGTAAATATAGTCCAACTCTCAAAGAGTTTCTCTATATGTCTGTGGAGTTCCTGCTCCGTCACAATTACTTCTCCTTCAGAGTTGCCAATCAGAATTTTTCTTTTATCTGGACAACTTATCCCAAAATCACGAACAGCCAACATTTCTTACGGACAAATTGGAAAACCATAATGAATTATGAAGATTCTAAGTAATATCTGTCTATAGCTCAATATACTAATAAGAGCTCATTACCGGAATTTACTGTGAGCTGTAGACTCATGATAGTCACCACCAAAGTAATCTAGTCAAGAACCACCATCCTCAAAAAAAAAAAAAAAAAAAAAAATCACGGATGCATCAATTTTTTTTCAGACACAAGAAAAGTCATCTATTTTTACGGACTGTTTAGAAATTTCTGGACAGTTGGCAACCCTGTTCTCCTTCAATGCGAATTTTTATTTGCAGACGAGGGGAGCATCCATGGGTACAAAGTTCTCCCCGTCGTTCGCAAATATATACATGTCCCATTGGGAGGAGCGTCATCTCATGACCGAGGATAGCATATTCATGTCCTTGATCGTGTGGTATGGGAGTTTCATAGATGACATTGTGAAGATCTGGAACTCCACAGACCAGAGTTTTTTTTTAATGCACTGACTACATGAATAAAAACTATATGAATCTTAGATTTACATATAATTTGTTCTCAGAGGACATTCCTTTTTTGGACATTAAGCTATCAAATAAGGCTGGCAAGGTGGCTAGCAGGAATTACAGAAAAGACACAAGCGGTAACACCCTGCTTTTAGCCTCATCATGCCATCTGAAACATGTAATAAAAGGCATTCCCTATGGTGAGACCATTAGAGTCCGTCAAGTCAGAACGAATAGCTCTGTTTGAGAGATTGAGAGGGTATAGTGATCGTATTTTGAAGCAGGCAGGAGAGAAAGTAAAACATGTGAATACAGAGGCATTGATTCCGTGATTAGGAAAGATGAAGACAACAAACAAAATAAACAAAAACAACTGAGGGTTGTCACTTTTACAGTTCCCAGTTTCAGGAAATACAAGGTATCGTCAGGAAATATCTATTCCAAGATGATAGCTTGTGACTAGAGATGAGCAAATCTTTAAAGATTCACTTTGGCGAATAGTCAACGAATTTATAAAAAGATTTGTTCTTAATACGAATTTATTCGGTCAAAGTTGTGTTAAGAAATATTCGTTATTCTGGTCATGTTCTGCGAACATTCCCACAAAAATAACGAACATACAGTCTAGCGTTATTAAAGGTACGCTACTTAACTGAATACGTACGCATGAGCGTACAAAGTGAGTACTATTGTCTCGCGATTGCGTCTTACACATACACAACGCTAGGCCGCGGTGTACAGTCCTCAGAGGCAGAGCGAAGATTTCAATATGGCATCCAGGCATTCATCAGCATTTAGCTCTGGAGAGCTTAGAAACAAGGTCAAGTTGATGGACTGCAAGGATTATGATGGCACACACCGACACCCAAACCAGCACAAGAAGGAGATAGTGCAGCAGGTGAAACGAGGCTATGCGGCCCTTGGGCCAGATCCAGCGGAAATGGTCCGATTTAAATTTCAAGTGCCCAGAGCGGTTTACTGAGATCCATGCAGAGATACAACAGGGTGAGTAACAAAATATTTGAAAAGTAAAAACATGTTAAAGAGTTAGTGTAGTGTACTGTATTGTATTTTATATACCAGGCCAGTGAGCCATGTTGTCCTTCTATATGGTTTTCATTAGTTGGCAGTGGCACTTTTACGTGGCGGTGTGAGTAGTGCGCTGCAGCAATTTTCTTTCATGCTAGGCCAGGCCTCTAACTCCACCCAAACAAGTGAAGGTATTCTCAGATAGGTGCCCCTTTACAGTAATTTGCCTTAGGCTACTTTCACATATGTGGCGGTGATCCGGCAGGCTGTTCCGCAGTATTTGTCCTGCCAATTCCCGGCGTTCTTGCCGGATAGCGGCCAGATTAGCGCCGTCCCCCATTATTGTTAATGGGGCTGGCCCTTCTCCCGTTTGTGTTAGGCAAATGCGCTAGTGTGAAAGAAAGTACCCTTACATATATGCCCCTGCATAGTTAGTGCTACACACAGACACAAAGACATGCTCATGCTGCAGCTAATGTGAGTGGATGATATCAAAAATATTCCCACGATAATGATATTAAGAAATTTATTGCGATAAGGATATATACCGCGATAAATACCCATGTAGAAGAAAAAACACTTGGGGCCACAAGGAGAAGACATTATACTGTATGGGGGCAGCCACAAGAAGACCTTATACTGTATGGTGTCCACAAGGAGACATTATACTGGCCGTTGGGGAAGGTGAAGCGTGGGGAGTGGACTGCTCCCTGCTTACTGTCACCTGTCTCTGCTTCCTATGGATTAAAAGGTATTGCACTTTTTGTGATAGTAGGTGACAAAAAAATAGTTTTTTTTTTTTTTTTTTTTTTTTTTACGGTGTTCACCTGAGGGGTTAGGTCATGTGATACTTTTATAGAGCCGGTTGTTACGGACGTGAAAATACCAAACATGTTTAGGATATTTTATTTTCTTCATTTTTACCTAATTATAAATGTGCGTATATGGGGGGAAAAAATACTTTTTTTTTTTTCATTTTTCAAAATTTTTTTTACACTTTTTTTTTTTTATTCAGACCCACTTGGTTCTTGAAGATCCAGTGGATCTGATGCCTCTATAATACACTGCAGTACACTGTATAGTATGCTGCAGTGTATTTTCATTCATAGTAATCCTGATCAGGCTCCTGAATTGGGGGGGGGTGTTCAACATTAAAAAACACAGCAGCGCAGCCCCGATCTCCTCACCACTCACTGAGGAGATCGGAGCTCCGCTGCTGAACGCTGCGACTGCTCCGTCAAATCTGACTGACCAATCGCAGCGATCCAAAGGGGACCACGCCAGTGTCACCGCAAGTGTACTTGGATCTCATGACGTACTGTGCACATCACGATGCGGTATCTAACACCACATCATGACATACACCGTACGTCATTGGTCATTAAGGGGTTAAAAACGGTCATCATAACAATTGTGTACGGATTTATGTTGCAGAGCAACGTCAACGATGTCACCAACGTCACCGTCAGCATCGTGTCTGGACAGCCCCTATAGTACCTTCAGCTTCTAGTAAGTGTAAACATATTTAATTTATTTTTAATCCAGGCTACATGGGAGTGCAGCTGCAGTGATACAGTAGAGCGCTAGTGGTTAGGAATGGGATCCAGATCCAAACTATTCAGCTGTATCAACATCAGAAGTTACAACTGTTCATTAGAGTTGAATGTAATGCCATTATTTAATAATTTTTAACAGCTGCTGCACCACAGAGGAGCCCCTCTCACCCTCCTCCATCACAACAGCGAGAGAGAACCCCACCTGTCCCTTCAACACCACCAGCCCAACTTCCAGAGGTAGAAGGTAGGTAAAATAAAAAGTGTAATGGGTGGACCTTCTCTCTTCAAAATATAAGCTAAATTTATGTTTTATCTTTTGTAGCTCCAACCGTCAGGGAGGGGTTTTCCCCAGGCCCATGGGAAGACCACCAATTATGGGTGTCCAGTAAGTACAAACCCCTAATTAACAGAAGTTTAATATTTTCAAGCACTAGGATCACCCAACATGTTATTGATAACTAGACTATGTACACATTATGTTCTCCAAGTGGTTAGTGAAGCAGACATGTTAAACTTATCACAATAATTGTAACATCAAGGTAGTGAAAGAAGTAGAAACTTGTGTTACCCCAAAAATATTTAACAAAAATGTGTCATACATCACATAATATTAATACATTGGCAACTCTTTTTAACAAAGCAAGATACAGCCCTGCACCTCACATACGTACGTACATACATACATACGTGCCTCAATTTCTCTGCTACATCAAGCTGGTTATTCAAGGGTAGTGTCTATTCTGCTGCATGTCAGGACTCGTGTCAATGATCTCTCCTATCACAGCTCAGGACAGGAGGCAGTTGAAGATTTAAACTGAGCATGTGTGGCCTTCTCAGTGAGCAGTTAAAAAAAATAAATAAATAAGAAAAAAATGGCTCAAAGATACATTTCACTGAATAACTGAGTCAGTTCTAGTAGATATACAAAATATTTAATGACCTGAAATTGCTAACGTATTCAGATCCAGGTGCTGGTTTGAAAGTTTAGAATATTTTTCGTGGGACAACCCCTTTAACTTGATCATATTAACATATTACTGTTTCCACCCCTACAGATATCCCAACTGACTTTGAGGTGGAGGCAGCCTTACGGCGTTTTGACATGCTGCCTCCCGGCTTATTCGCGTCCAGCAGCTGGAGCTCCGAGAGCTGCAAGCAATGATGGCCAGATGTCGGCAAAGGCCAGCATAATTTATTTTCTTTTGTTTTTTTTAGTTATTATTTGTTCAAAGTTATTATTATTTATTACTAAAATAATTCTTCAAAAATCTGTGTTTTGATTGTTTTTTTTTTTTTAAAACCTTTAACCCCTACCTGAAATACTGTGAAGAAGACAGGGGTGTCTCTTTACGCCGGAGCCTCCAAAAATTGTGCATAGGCTTTCCAGTTCCAGACATTTTCACTTGACTGTGGCAGCAGGCAATCAGGTCTTTGTCTCTCTCCCTGTCTCCTCCCTCACTCTCCCTGCAGGATTAATATTACTAGCCCTGCACTAAGCCTGCACTAGCCCTGATATCTGTAATGGTGCCCAGAACAACAACAGAAAACGGTTCTCTCTCTTTCACAAGCTCCTGCTCATCTTAGCTGGCACAGCACAAGCGATGTAACTTGTTTACTCAGCCTATGGGCCAATCAGAGCAAGCCCTTCCCTCTAGGTCAGCTGACTGGGTTCTTCCCGGGCTTTTTGCCGCTCTAACCCATCCACTGAACATTTCCGCACAAATAACAAACATACAGTAAAAGTACGCTACTTAACTGAATTTGTATGCATTAGCGTAAAAACTATCAGATGCGTAGCATTAGTGTACAAATTATCAGATGCGTACGTAGTGTTAGCATACAAAGATTTAAGAACATTTAAGATTCGTACGGAATGAATCTGAAAGGGTTCGGATTCGCTTCGGAATAGTAAATAACAAAGATTCGTACGAATCGGCAAATAGATTCGCTCAGCTCTACTTGTGACAAATTTTAGAACCAGGCTTTCAAGTAGTAAGCAGACAAGCGCCTACTCCGCTTTGTCCCCTAGCTTGTCAGAGAAAAGTCAGATACTGGCAAACCCACGTGGCTGAATGTTGTGAGCAGTTACAAATGTGGCCATAGTATTTGTAAAACTTGTCAATATATTACAGTGGGTAAAATATTCTAATCCAGTGTAACCAAGTAGGTTTTTAAGATCAGATCGTATATATTAACTGTAAGACGAATAATATCATTTATTTGGCAACCTGAATACGTGGGATGCACCTCAAACAGCCTGAAAGTGAGAATACGAAAGCATTTGTCGGATGTCTCCAATCTCAAACTGCTGAACATTTCTTTGCTATCCAGACATTTTAGAGATGTTCATCAGGGTGACCTGACAAGCGTGAGTGTCATGGGTATAGAAAGGGTATTTAAAACCGCATGAGGAGGAGACATAAATAGACGATTGCTGAATAGAGAATCCTTTTGGATTTTTACACTGAATACGGAAATCCGAAAGGTATGAATAATTGATATGATATGATTTATGAGTATGGACTCATTCCCATTTTGTTTTTTGTTTTTTACTGTGTTATAATTGAGTAGCATTTTGCATGTATTCTAAGAAAGCCATTGGAGGTAGCTCTAACCTGGAGCTGATTATTCGGCACTTGGCTGGGGGGCGTGCCTCATGGCAAGAGAGGTTTTTTAAACCAGAGTATGTGATAACACAATGTGGTCATGATTAAGACGTACAGTTGAAATGTGTAGACTTTGACTGTCTGGTCAGCCTATGGATTTTATAATGAAGTAATAAAGATAGAGTATTTTATCCTGAGCTTGCTGCTGGATTTTTTTTTCTCTGTTTTGATTGATTCCTGGTCTGGGGTCCGTGCACGGAGAGAGAGGATGGTGGGTGAGCTGAAATTCCTATTTTTCTTATAGGAAGTGGTCATTATATTGTAACTCAACCGAGTATAAGTACCTCCAGCAACTACTCCTTCTCAAAACTTTACCTATCAAAGCTACCCTTCCTATGACTGCCTTTAAACAATATTTTAACAATGCTAATTTGAACGCTAAAATGATCTCCAAGGGATATCAAGTGATTCATATGCCAGGGCAAGTGTCACGTACGTTCCTGTGACAGTGGGTGAGAGGAGATTTGTGAGATTGGCAACACGTGCTTTGATCTGACAGGTTTCTGGTGGATCATTAGACGGCTGTGTTGTTTCTGATACTGGCCACACCTCTTACTACCAGGTGTTGCTATTTTGCTCACTTAACTTTCCTTATTTATAGTTGCTTCTTCCACAATCCTGTGCGGTTTATAGCTTTAGTTGTGTCTTTGGTCTGCTGGTGTTTGTTTCTTGGCTGAGATCCCGTTGCTGCCATTGCTACTGGAAAGTTAAGTGTTTCCTTTCCCTTTTGCATATTGTTTTATCTGTGTGTTGTTTTCCCCTGCTCTTTTTTTGTAGGCTTGAGGGAGACTCCTGTCCGTCCTTCATTCCTGGAGGAACAGGTAGTCTCAGTCCTGTCACTATCGCCAGGGTCTTATAGGGTGTGATAGGACTCTAGGTTCTCCTACGTATGAACTCACCTACCCTTGGGGTCTGTTCATACTTATAGCCAGTCAGGACTGTTGCTAGGGATTCGACTAGGAGGTGTCCTTTTCCCTTCCCTAGCCTTCAGGTCTTATTCCTTGTTCCTTCTCCTTCTTCGTCAGGTGTGGTGTCTCCCTCCCACACACAGTTGTGACAGCAAGATGAGGAATGCCTTCAAATCCAGTGGGAGACTTATTTCCAAAACCAATATAATAGTAAACAATGGGCTTTTGTGTTTTCTTTGAGCACTACCCATCTTGAGGTATGGAGGAAATTACTTTATAAATGGTACTACACGTTGTATAGGCTCCTCCTAACCACTCGTAATACATCTGATATGTGTTAGAGATGACTGATTATTCAGCTGTTTAGTATCCATGATCTTTTGTAAATATCATTAGTACCACCATCCCTTGGACCCCGAGGTAGCTTTGTTATCACTGACAGAGCCGTATTTACAGCTCATGCTGCTTAGGCACTTGGACTAAACACTCCTGAACCCCCTAGTAAAGATACATTTACATTTGCAAATAATCATCATGATTCCTTCATTTGTAAGCAAAGGTCAGTGTATGGCAGGCTGTGCACATTACATTGCATTCACTTTGCTGGTACTGTATTAAGCTGTTGTTTTTCCACAATAGAATACACAAGGAACAACCGCATGTAATCTGCAACGTGTGCAGTTACCTTAAGACTTTTTTTCACATGAGCGATATGGATTGTGTCAGAATCTGTTCAGGGAAAATCCGATGGTTCACACATCTATTTTTTTTTCTGCGATTGCATTCCGTGTGTGCTTTTTTTTCCCATCTGGATTATATCTGGAATACTTGCGTTTTTCACACATGAAGAAAAACTAAAGAATAACAATCAACCTCTCCCAGCAACCATCAGTGAAATATGCATTGCAACATGTCTTCTGTTTTTTATGCAAGCCCTATTCACTTCTATGGTACCAGAGCTGTGTGTAAAACGCAGAATAGAGAACATGCTGAGATTTTTCCTCAATATAAAGACTCTGTGTAAAAAACGATGCTCATGTGCACAGACACATTGATGTGAAAGGGTAAGGATTAATTCGGGATGCCATGTGTTCACTACATTCATCACATCCAAATGCATTTATGTAAATCTCCAACTCAACTGAGCACCAGTGAGTAATAAAGTGAATGTCATACACACCCAAGAAGATTGAAAAACATATCAAGGGGCATTCACATGACCGTATTTTCGGTCCATATCCGAATTAGAGATGAGCAAATCTATTCACAGCTTCATGGATTCGTATCGAATCTTGGGATTTTTCAGCTGCGAAGCGAATCCGAATATTAGGTGATTCGCTTCGCTTTTGTACGCATTCGCTACGTAGTGTGTCCTATAAATTATACGCTATTCTACGTATAATTTAGTTACTCTATACGTACGCTGTCGCGTATGAATTCAATTCAGCGATGCAGACTTTTCCCTGGTAGTTACTCTATACGATGTTGCGTACGAATTCAATTCAGCGATGCAGACTCCTCCCTGGTAGTTCCGCCCCTTTCTCCAGCGCGGGAGGATGATGAGGCAACTCAGGAAATTAAGTTGCGCATTCGTGCGCCTCATCCCTTTTTTCCCCCTTTTCAGGTTATTTGGGGAGCCCCTTGAAAGAGGGTTTTTTAAGGAACCTTTGCTGCTTTTCTTTTTACCCATTTGGATTACAATTTTACCTATGTGGATTACAAATTGCGACTGAGTTTGGGACTCTGCTCCAGTTCTATGACAAGCGTCAGAAGAAAAGAGACTTAAACATGTCCGTGAGCATACTAGGTAGGTGATATTTAAAATTTTTATATTATACCTATAATAATGTATTTGCACTTTACCATATATATGTCTCGAATATTCGCTCTGCCTCTGAGGAGTGCACGCCGCGGCCTCTTCTCGTACGTGCCTGCGTATTACGTAATCGCTTAGACAATAGTACGCTGAGATTCGTAAGCTATTTGTACGCTCATGCGTACGTCTTCCAAGAAGTTGCGTAAATTTTGTAAACAAACGTTCGTTATTAGTGAGCGAATGTTCACTAATAACACATAATAACGTATATTTTGTACGCAAATACAACAAATCTATTCGAATATACGAATTTTAGGAAAAGTTCGGCGAATGTTCGGTGAATAATTTTTTGAATGATTCGCTCATCTCTAATCCGAATGCAGACCAATTAATTTCTATGGGGCCGCAAAAAAATGTGAAGAACACACAGATGTCATCCATGTGCTGTCTGCATCTGTGTGGACAAGTCATAAATTATAAACTGTTCCATTGTCCATTTTGAAGATAAGAATAGGCAGTTTTTCACTAGGTCCCGCAAAAAGTGAAGGATGCAAATGGGTTGGATCCGTATTTTGTGGATCCAAGGTTTGCAGACTGCAAAACATATACAGTCTTGTAAATGCCCCCTAAAGGGGTTTTATGAGATTCTGATGTTGATGGTCTATCCTCAGGATAGGTCATCATTATCAGATTGGTCTGACAACCGGGACTCCTGCCAATCAGCTGTCTCACAGCTTACCAAGAATGGGCCCAAGCTGCACATGGACCATGTCACTGAATAACATGACGTCACCGACCTAGGAAGAGGTTACCTCTCTGGCCTCTCTAAACAGCCATTTGTCAGATCCTGCTGATCTGATATTGTTGACCTATCCTGAGGATCTCGGAGAACACGTACACCGCTACCCATGATATTCTGCAATAAAGTTCATTAGAAAACATTTCGTAATTTATACATCTGTATAATCTAATCTGTAGTGATACCTGCAACTTGCAGATGAGATTATACATGGCAGACCTCTTGGCACAAAAGTTACTAGGGAGACTTACCACAAGCCTCAATCAGACTTGCAAGTCCTCTTAAGCTCTCTTCTTCTGCCTTCAGGGGGCTGTGTGGCTGCTGCAGTGTCCAGGGCCCAGAGGCAGGAGGTCCCATGTAAATAACATCAATCCCTCCCATAGCCGCCTTCAACATACAGATCCATGTAAATAACATCACCCTGCCCCAGCCCCCTCCAACATTCAGTCCCATGTAAGTAACATCACTCCCTCCTATAGCCACCATTAACATACAGTCCCATGTAATCAACATGACCTCCTCCCCAGCCACCTCCAAAACACAGTTCCATATAAATGACATCCCTCTCTTCAGCCCTAACATACAGTCCCAGTTAAATAACTACAACTCCCACCATTGCTCTGCCTCTCTCTTCACTTACCTCTCCTCATGTAGCAGAGCTCACCATAGCTTCTTTCCCCAGGTCTTCTCCTCTTCAGCTCCGTCCTCTCCTGCACTGGTCACATGATGGTGACAATCGCAGGTCCTTCATACCACTGCCTGTTTTACATCTGTATAATCTAATCTGTAGTGATACCTGCAACTTGCAGATGAGATTATACATGGCAGACCTCTTGGCACAAAAGTTACTAGGGAGACTTACCACAAGCCTCAATCAGACTTGCAAGTCCTCTTAAGCTCTCTTCTTCTGCCTTCAGGGGGCTGTGTGGCTGCTGCAGTGTCCAGGGCCCAGAGGAAGGAGGTAGCTGCGGCACTCACAAGTGGGCAGGAGCACAGGCTTTCAGTTGGGCGGGCCAGTAGTCACTTCCTTCAGTCCTTACAGTGTAGCAAATACAAACCTGGTCCAGGTCAGTAGTCACTCCTGTTAGGTCTTTTCAGAGCACCACAACCCCCTGCAGACCCACCCACCCTTCGTGACTAGATTACCCAGTTGGCAGGACAGGTGGCCAAATGAAAAAAATAAACTAAAACTAAAAAATAAAAACTAACTCTGGCACCACCACCCCCCATTCGGTCCCACCCTAGGCACATGTCCTTGGGTGCCTAATTATAAATACGGCCATGATCACTGATCTTCACAATAATTCCATTTAGTGATGCCATAACAGTTAGTAACATAGTTTATAAGGCTGAAAAAAAGACATCTGTCCATCTAGTTCAGCCTGTTATTCTGCAAGTTGATCCAGAGGAAGGCAAAAAAAAACATGAGGTAGAAGCCAATTTTCCCCACTTTAGGGGAAAAAATTCCTTCCTGACTCCAATCAGGCAATCAGAATTACTCTCTGGATCAACGACCCATCTCTAGTAGCTATAGCCTGTAATATTACTACACTCCAGAAATACATCCAGGCCCCTCTTGAACTCGCAGATCTATAAGTCCCTCCTATAGAGCCCTCAGTAGTAATAAGAACGCCTATAATGTCCCCTGGATTTGCAGTGCCCCCTGTAGTTATATTCCTCTCTCCACCATACAGTCTCATGTAAATAACATCACACCATCTCTCCTGTCCACTCCAAAATACAGTCCTATGTAAACATCACTCCCTTCAGCCCCTCCAACATACAGTCCCATGTAAATAACACTATTTCCCACCCTCCACCATTGAGTCACATGTAAATAACATCACCATCTCTCCAGCCCCCTTACAGTCCCATGTAAGTAACATCCCTCTCTATATACAGCCCCCTCCAAAATACAGTCCCATGTAAATAACATCACCTCCTCCCCAGCCGCCTCCAACATACAATCCCATGTAAACATCACTCCCTCAACATTCAGTCCCACATAAATAACATCATTTCCCCCTTCCAGCCACCTTCAACATACAGTCCTATGTAAATAACATCTCCCCGTCAAAATTCAGTCCCATGTAAATAACATCACTCCCTCCCTAAGACCCCTGTAACATTCAGTCCCATGTAAATAACATCAATCCCTCCCTCAGACCCCTGTAACATTCAGTCCCATGTAAATAACATCAATCCCTCCCTCAGACCCCTATAACATTCAGTCCCATGTAAATAACATCAATCCCTCCCATAGCCGCCTTCAACATACAGATCCATGTAAATAACATCACCCTGCCCCAGCCCCCTCCAACATTCAGTCCCATGTAAGTAACATCACTCCCTCCTATAGCCACCATTAACATACAGTCCCATGTAATCAACATGACCTCCTCCCCAGCCACCTCCAAAACACAGTTCCATATAAATGACATCCCTCTCTTCAGCCCTAACATACAGTCCCAGTTAAATAACTACAACTCCCACCACTGCTCTGCCTCTCTCTTCACTTACCTCTCCTCATGTAGCAGAGCTCACCATAGCTTCTTTCCCCAGGTCTTCTCCTCTTCAGCTCCGTCCTCTCCTGCACTGGTCACATGATGGTGACAATCGCAGGTCCTTCATACCACTGCCTGTTTTACTGGTCACATGGCCTGTGATGTCAGAACTGGTCCTTCATCCGTTGTAGTGCTTTAGGTTCAATTGTATTGCCTTCCAGTGGACGGCAATACAATTGTATCTATCTGGCAGGCAGGACATTCGGGACCTGGGACAAAACATCAGGGGCCAAATCCCTGAATGTTCTAGCCTGGCAATGTCCTTGCCATTTAGTATGTACTGGTGATTTACATTATTCCTTCCCATGTGCATGACCTTACATTTGTCAGTGTTAAACCTCATCTGCCACTTCTCTGCCCAAGCCTCAAATCTATCCAGATCCATCTGTAGCAGTGTACTGTCCTCTTCTGTGTTAATTACTTTACTTAGTTTAGTGTCATCTGCAAAAATTGATATTTTATTGTGCAAGCCTTCTACAAGATCATTAATAAATATATTGAAGAGAATAGGGCCCAATACTGACCCCTGTGGTACTCCACTAGTGACAGTGACCCAATCTGAGTGTGTACCGTTAATAACCACCCTCTGTTTTCACTGAGCCAGTTACTTACCCACATACAGACATTTTCTCCCAGGCCAAGCATTCTCATTTTATATACTAACCTTTTATGCGGTACAGTGTCAAATGCTTTGGAGAAGTCCAGATATACAACATCCATTGAATCGCCGCGGTCAACTAGAACTTGCCTCCTTATAGAATCTGATAAATTAGTTTGACATGACCGATCCCTCATGAAGCCATGCTGATATGGCATGTTTTTAATCATTTTAGGACGCCACTGTAATTCTTCCTGGGTCAGACAGGACACTTTTAATGGGGAATTTACTTTTTTTACTTTTACATTCTGCATTTTATCTGACAGTTTATTTTCCTCAGTGAATACAGTGGAGAAAAAAATATTTAATAACTTTGCTTTCTACTCATTGCTCTCTGCTACTCTCCCCCCATTACTGTGTAAGGGGCCGACACTCTTTACTCTCTTTGGCAATTAGTCTCTCGGTCTCTAGTTTGTCTTTTACACATGCAATTTTTTTCCTTATAGTTTTTCAATACTTCCTCTGCTCCCTCCTGTTTTAGTGATTTAAATGTTTTCTTTTTGTCATTTATTGCTTTACAGTTCTATTTATCCATTGTTTTTTTTTCTTGTTCCTTAACCTTTTATTCCCATAAGGTATGTACCTCTCACAATTAGATTTTAGGATGCTTTTAAAAACATCCCATTTTGTGGCTGTATTTTTAGTTTTGAGGACAGTTAGTTAGGCCTGTGGCCTCTCTTAGTTGGCTGAATTTTGCTTTTTTGAAGTTTGGTATTTTTGAATGACAATTGGAAGGTTATTATTTTATGGCCACTATTTCCAAGGTATCCCCAACCTGCACATCTGTTTTTTTGTCATGTCTATTGGTTAATACTAGGTCCAGTGTGGCCGTCCCTCTAGTCGGGTCCTGAACCAGTTGGGAAAGGTAATTGTCTTTGGTTATTGCCAAGAACCTGTTTCCTTTATGAGATGTACAGGTTTCAGTTTCTCAGTCTATATCTGGGTAGTTGAAGCCATCACATCTTAGCCAGTCACCCCTAGTAGTGATACAATGGACACTAACAGCTCAGTGATATGTGCAAGATAACCTGTGGCCATATGTGTTGCCTCTCAGGGCTAGGCTTGCAACTGGCATTCTTAAGCAGGTTAATATTCACCTACATACGGCAAGGGCTCTAGCAAGGGGTTCTAGAGCCTTGTTTCAATTGTACAGTTTTCCCCAATAAATGTATCCTTTGGTATAATATTATAATCACTTACATATATATTTACATTACACACATATAAAATTTTATTCAGTTCTGAAAACTCCTTTATGGTACTTTTTTTTTTGTCAGTAAGTGTATTATATTTACAACTAGCAGAAGGACTCGGCTTCGCATGGTTATATTTAATCTATTTCATTTAATGTTTGTGTGTTTTGTTAAAATATGTCAACAGTATCGCCTATAACAGTGACATCTACAGTACCTCACCCCCTTAACAGTGACCTCCACAGCCCCCTACCCCTTAACATTGACCCTCCCCCACATTGCCCCGCCTCCATAAAATGGGACCTCCACAGCAGCCCACCCCCTTAACTTTAGCCTTCACAGCAGCCTGCCCCTTAACAGTAACGTTTACAGTGCCCTCCTCTTTAACAGTGACCTATACAGCGGCCACCCCTTTATTAGTGACCTCCACAGTACTCTGTCTCCTTAACAGTGATTTCCACAATAACCCATCCCCTTAACAGTGACTTCCACAGAGATCCGTTCCCTTAAAATATGACCTCCACAACACCTCACCCCCTTAACAGTAACCTCTACAAAGTACCATCCCTTTAACTGTGACCTCCACCATTCCCTGCCCCCTTAACAGAGACCTCCACAGCACCCGCCCCTTTAACAGTGAACTCCACAGCATCTCACCCCCATAACAGTGACCTCCACAGCTGTATGCCCCTCCATAGTATCCCATCTACTTAACAGTGATTTCCACAACACCCCCCCTCCTTTAATAGTGGCCTCTACAACAATCTGCCCCATAACACTGACCTCAATAGGGGACCATCCCCTTAATTGTGACCTCTACAGCAGCCTATAACAGTGTCCTTCACAGATCCCCATAAGTGTCCTCCACAGATCCCCCAATAAGTGTCCTCCACAGGTCCTCATAACAGTGTCCTCCATAGATCCCCCAATAAGTGTCCTCCACAGATCCCCCCAACAGTGTCATCCACAGATAGATCCCCATAACATTGCACCATCCACAGACCTCCCATTAGTTCAAAACCCACCAAAAGCACACCATTTGGTTCAAAATATTATTTTCACAAAAAACCTAGGTGCGTCTTATCAGGTGCATCTTACAAAGCGAAAAATTCGGGTACATACATACTGTACGTACGTACCTACACTCAGTTTATGTATTAATTACAAATGGTAGACTGTCATCAAATTTTTTTGCAATCGAGGTGACACACTTTAATTCACCATTTTACTTCTCCAAAAGTTTGGGCAGCATGGTTAGTTTGAGGACATATGACATATATGTTTAACAATTCAACCCATCACATAGAAATACCTATAAAGATATAAAGAGTTCAGGATTCCAGTCATGGCACTTACCATTGTTTTAATTCATTTTTGCCATAACAATATAGCAGAATGCAGAGAATAGATGCATCAGCCGCAGACGTATGGAACATGATGGTAGGTAGGTAGACAGCAATAATAGCAAAATGGGGCACCATCAGCAAGTCCAGATCTATTTATCGGCCTCAGCCGAAGGAGTGTGAAGATCCTCCTGAATCAAGGATTGGTTCATATCGACAAAAATGATCTTTTGAACACTGGTGGAGGACAGCTTGGTCAGTTTGAGTGTCGCCACAGCCCCTGCAGCACTGAAAACCCTCCCCAAGACACTGGAGGCTGGGCAAGAAAGAAGACAGAGCATACTGGGCCAGTTTGGGCCATTGTTCTAGTCTACCTGCCCAGAAGTTCGTGGGGACAGGTAACCGGGTATGCGTCGGAGACAGCGCACAGAGTAGGTAGGCCTGAACCTGGGCATTGTGGCAGGTAGTGATGATCGCGCACCCCGATGTTGGTGCTTGGGTGCTCTGGCCGAACACTAGGTGGTGCTTGAGTGCTCAGCCGAGCACCCGAGTATAATGGAAGTCAATGGGAGAAGACCAGGCACCCTCTGTGTCTGGTCCATAGGGAAACATCAGAAAATGGTGGAAACAACAAAGAAATGGTTAGGGAACAGCATGGGGAGGATGTCTGGATGCATCTTGGACATCGAAGTCGCTGCTATTAACGATGATGGCCGACTATTATGCCACTTTTACGGAATTAGAAAAATACCCCCCAAAAACCCAAGATAACATCGATTTTACAGGAAATATTGTTGGGAAACATAGATTTAGTTGTACGTTAAGTGCAAGTGCTGCCAAAAATTACACGGATGAGGCACTCCCATACAACCGGTATATCATATAAAGGAGGGCCTCATTCACATTGTGGGACTCCGACACTCATAAAGCCTATGCACTAAGGGAAAGGGCTGCCAAAAATTACAAGGATCAGGCACTCCAATTCACCCTTTATTACACATGATGGCCTGCTGCTGACACTCAAAAACAATAGGGGTGACATGCAGCTGCTGCGCAGACCGTCCCAAAAATTTAAGAGTGACACTTTGTTGCCGAGCTGACTGAAAAAAAAATTTAAGGGACGCATGCGGCTGCCGAGCTGACCGCCAAAAAAATTTAAGGGACACATGCTGCTGCCATCGCACCGCTAAGAGTCGCTATTACCGCTCCATCGCCAGGGGGTCCCCTTCTTCAAGGGCCCCCGGAGAGTGAGCCTGAGAAACGGCTACCACATCCAAGGAAGGCAGCAGGCGCGCAAATTACCCACTCCCGACTCGGCGAGGTAGTGATGAAAAATAACAATACAGGACTCTTTCCAGGCCCTGTAATTGGAATGAGTACACGTAAAATCCTTTAACGAGGATCTATTGGCGGGCAAGTCTGGTGCTAGCAGCCGCGGGGTGTGGTCGTGTTGTTTGCAGCTCCTGAGAACCAGCCAAGACTTCCAGGGTTTTTCCATCTCCCCAGCCCAGGACCTGCCTCTTCCCAGGAAGGTGGTGGGTCCCTGGGCTATGAAGCAGTCCAGAACCTAGGATCCTGCTCCCCGGGGTAGGCCAGCGGGGGGTAGGGGAGGTGAATTACCGGCCTCTGGACCATCTACCACCCCAGGAGTCAGAAGATCTGAGCCGGCTGAAAATTCGGCTCAGGGCACAAACCCCGTTGTCCTCCCTGGCCCTGCTCCTGTTATGGGGCAGGAGCGTAGGAGCGGGGAGATTATACTAGCAAAGCAATCCAAGATGGTCGCAGGACGCCATCCTTGCTTGTGGTAGCAAGGATGGTAAGGGGGAGGAGTCGGCTGTAAAGCCGAACATGAAGGCTTCAGGTCTGGTGTGTACGGAGGGGGAGGGGGCGTGTCTGTTGCGCCTATGGCCCCGCCCACCGCCGAGGCTCCGGTAGCACTGGACAAGTACACTGTGGGTTTGCGGCGGTGTGATGGGGCCACTGCCTCCCCCATGAAGGCTCCAGGTAAAAACCTTATGGTCCCCGTTATCCCCGCTGCCCCCTCTTCTCCCATGGTTCCCCATGTCCCCATGTCTCCTCCTGCTAGTGCCAATACGTCAGTGGTGAGGGGTGGAGGAGGGGGAGCGGTTAGAGTGGTTGGGGGCGTGTCTCCCATGTCGTTGGTTATGGGAGAGGCGCCTGTGTGTGTGGAGAGGAGGTGGACGTGCCCATGGAAGCGGAGGGTGGGTCCTCCGCCGTGCTATGCAGGAGGTGGGCGGGTCCCCTGCCCATGTTGTACAGAAGGTGGGCGGACTTTCCGCCTGTAATGTGAAGGGAGTCGGCGGTGCGGCTGGGAGCAGTGGTGCCACAGCCTGCCGGCTCCCAGGTCATGCGCAGCCTGCCCTGATTCCTGTTTCAGTGATCAGAACTGGCCCAGCGACATGTGAGAATGGCCCTGATGGGGGGGCTGTTTTGGCCCCTTCATTGGGGTCTGGAGTGACACCCAGTGTAAGTGGAGCAAATGGGGTAGTGGGGGGAGGGGCTGGTCCGGTTGCCCCTCCTGCGGCCTTGGTGCCTGGCAGGAGTTATGCCAGCGTGACTGTGGCCGCGGGGAAGGGGGAGGCTGCCCTTATCGTCCTCCTCACTCCCTGGATCCGGCGATGGTAACTTGCAGCAGCAGCTCCTGAGGCTCTCAGGAGAGGAGACAATTCCATCACAGTAGGGGGGCAGGAGGTGGATCTATCCTTCTGGATAGACAGGCATGGCCTGAGTGCCTTCCGACAGCAAGGCAGGGGCGAGACCTCATGGTCTTTACCCACAACCGGCCCCGGGAAGACTACCAGACGGAATGTTGTCTGTCTGAAATGGGAAGGCGATGAAGCGTGCCCTACTAGAAAGAGGGTGGCTGAGCTCCTTTTTCAGATAGGCATTAGGGCATGTGACATCTTTGCCCTGACACATCCATATGGCACCCGGGAGTTTGATGTCAGTTTTGCCTGGCCAGAGGGTCTTGAACTTTTCTGGTCTGGGTGTGAACTAGCAAAAGACCAGCCGGACTGGCAGGGGTTTTTCGTGCGAGCGATAACCCGCCAAAGTGAGGTCAAGAAAGTGACCGTTTTGACCCATAACGAATCACTTTCTGGCATTGACATCATGACCTGGCTAAGCAGGTACGGGGACGTCCAGGGTCTTCCTAGCAAGATCCTGGATGAGTATGGTATCTGGTCGGGTGCCTGGACATTTCAGATCAAGTTGAAACATTCAGGTGGGTCGGTTTCCCACATTCCATCCTCTGCCTTCCTCGGGCAGGATAGAATTCAGGTTTTCTACAGGGGCAGCCTAAGCTCTGCTACAAGTGCGGCAGCCCTTTGCATTTCAGTGCCAGCTGCTAAGTGCAGAAGTGCACGTTATGCGGGGGTGAGGGTCACCTAGCCGCATCTTGTAGGGTGATTAGGTGCAACCTGTGTGGTGAGCTGGGGCACCCTTTCAGTCATTGCCCCCGCTCTATTGCCAACGTGGCTCACGCTCATGCGGAGGAGAGCCGGGAGGCTCCCTCGGCCGAGGTGAGTGCTGACAAAGGCACCAGTGCTGTGGGGTCAAAGAAGAGAAAAGAAGGACCGTTCCGGCAGAGACGGAGAGAGAGGTGTCAAATGGAAAGGGAGCAGGAGGAATCCCGTCCTGGGGTGATGCCTGCGCCCTCCCAGGAGGCAGCCTCTCCTGTAATAACTGAGACCCTGGAGGTAAACGAGCTGAATGAGGAGATCAGGAGGCTAGACCATGCCGAGGAGACTCTGTCCTCATGCTACGCAAGTGCGTCAGAGGGTAGCGGGGCAGAGTCTAACAGAATAAGACGGAAACGCCTGACCAATAAAAAATCTAGCCCAACCAGAGTGGCCATGGAAGGCGAAACCGAATCCCCCCTGGATCTCTCCAACCGGTTTCTCATCCTGGATGAGACCCATGCCTCCTCTACGGGAGAGGGGGCTGAGGGCAGGGAGCCGGTGGCGCAGGAGGGAGAGCCTGTAGGAGAGCTTGCACCTCTCTCTGGTAGAGATGCAAGGTCCCCAGGAGGTGAGGCAGGTCCAGACCCAGTGATTGAGAACGACAGGGGTGGTGTGGGAGGGGAGGCAGTGGTGACCAACGAGATGGACACCACTGTCTCCCTCAAGAGGAGCCGCACCGCCTTGGATGGGAAAAAAAGTCTGGGAAAAAGTCTGG